>JARHVA010000591.1:4202500-4467500 GCA_037957365.1 Torreya grandis
TCTAACATCACCTTCTAGCTCCTCTCCAGTCAAATTACAACCTAGTAATATGACTTTTTGACCATTTTGATTAATTGAGGGCTAATTTTTAAATAATTGCACAAATGTTGATTAACTTTGTTTAAGGATAATTAATCCAAATCAAGAGCTTAAGTGGATTTTCCATGAGAGTTGTTGAATATTTAAATTTGAAAATTGATTCCTATTAACTACATCATCAGGTGACATCATTTATTTGGAAGACATCCCTAGGCCATAAATGCCATAAATATCAAGATTATGGGTCACCCATGCCTAGTTAATGCCTCCCATGCCTCTTCAATTCCCCTTATTCCAAGGTCATGATGAAGATAATTATGGATTTAATTACAAATATTAGGATTATCCATGCCCACACATCTCAATCTATAGATGGATGGTCATGGTTGATCCTAACCAATCTCAAAAATCTATAAATAGAGAGGCCATGGACATGAATAAAAATGCTTGAATATTGCAAAGTTATAATGTTAAATTGTTTCCATAAGGCTTTACATTTGATAATAGATTTTTCTTGCAAGATTCATTGATAGGCTAGTTTAGTGATTTGGAATCAAGAGCCTAGGTTTTATGGAGTGTTCTTGAGGCATTGGAGGAGTTTACCACCATTGTTGACAAAGACAAGGATGCTTGATCAAGGGAGAACATGTTTTTGAGCCACATGGGTATGGTGAATCCATTTGGGAAGGTAATATGGTATTGCTTTCTTTCATTTATTTTTTGTTATCCTTTGTAATTCCCAAAGGAATAGATAGGCTTGGTTAGTTAGTTTTTTATGCATGTTTCATTATTGATGGACTAATGCTTGACTAACTTGCTTTGCAATCCTCTCTATAGCTTGGCATGCCCGATGGGACCAGACACATCTCACACCTAAAGAAGACCATTTTGAAACTTTAAAACATTCATTTTGACCCTTAAAACTCTTACAAATTGATTTTTTAACTTTATTTTACCATTTTTATTTGCCATGGTTTTACATAATAACCAAAATCAATAAGTAATATCGACATCGGTTACCTAGATTAATCGATGTTGCTTAGTAAAACTGACATTGGTTAGATCTCAATCAGCCAAAGTAACCATCATTAGTTGTAATAATTGACTTCAGTTAATATGTTTTTCTTAAAACATAAACCTGAGAGCTATTTTTCCAAAGTTCATTTTTTCAAGATAAAAAAAGCTTCAAAACTAAAGGACATGATAACATTTTTTGCCATAGGACCATGCTTAAAATTTGATAAAAACATGTTTAAATCACTTTTTTCATGCTTAAAAATCAATTAGGAAATTTGTTTTGGTGTTCAAAAAATAATTTAGATGTTTTGGTGAATGTTTTCAAAGTTTACAACTAAGACCAAGGGGTTAAATGAACACCACCAAATATTTCACTTGGGCTTAAAATTGAACACACTTGTAAATTCTTGTTTACAATAGTTGTTTACTTAGGTTTTGTTTGGAAAAAAGAGGAATTTTGTTTATTTGCTCTTCCATTTATCCCCTTTAGAGAACCCTTGGAATCAAAAGTGCCATCCTATTGAAAATAGCTTAGTCCAAGGCCTAAAAAGAATGTCATCTAAAGTACTCCCCAAAAATTCACCAAAGTTTGAGTGATCTTGAAAATGACCCTAAAGTCTTTCTATTTTATGCTTTCTTTATTTTCATGCAAACTTAGCTTATGAGGGGGATATCATTACCTCCCATGAGTTCTTTAGGGAAACTTTGTCCTGGGGTTTCACCTCCTAGCATTGACTTTGTTTGACTCCTTTGGAGTTACACATGGGACATATTTGCATTTGGACATTGCACTACATTGAGAGAACAATAGGATGTAGTGGTTATAAAAAGGACTAGACCTTTTTACAACTAGCTAATGCCATGATCACCTAATTTTTGTGCTTGTATTTTACATAATTTTATGTAAAAGTCATTGTGCAATTGATTCCCCTAGAATGATCAAAACCTTGCTAGTTTAGTAGACCCTACTTTGACATACCTTATCAATTTAGACTTAAGATTTTTTTTTTTGTCATTAGCTTACATGGTCTTGATTTGTGTCTAAAATTACTTGTTAACTCAATAAACTTAACCAAAACACATTATCCTCAATCTTCTTGAGCAAGGAAGGTGTTACGTTATCCAAATGGAAAATTCATCTTTTCCTTATTTAAATTGTTATCAAAATCTTTCTATCATGTCATCCACTTTGGCATAGTCATGCTGCCCAATTGAGTGTAGATCTTTTACCCAGTTTGTTTAAATCCTTCAATTATAATCCACATTTGAAATTGAACCTTTCTGAGTTCTAAGGGTTGGTGTATCAAGGTGGGTTCACCATTTGTGCACTAAGCTTGTTTTAACTTAGGTTCAATTTTCCATTTGGATTGAAGGTCATTTATTAAGACTCAAAATAACATTATCATCTTGGTGGACTCAAGTCATCCTGTATATCACTCATGCTTTGAGTCCTAGAATATATTTTATCCTACTAGAATCATGTGGTGATGTTATTCTACCTATTTGGTCCTAGCTCTATACTTAGTGATTCGTGTATGTTTTTACATCTTGAGTTAGTTCATTTTGTCTTCTTTGTAATCTAGAGAGCTTTCCTCTAAACTTCTAGGGTCAACTTGTTAAAATTGAAACTAAATTTTATGGTGTGGGTGTATCACAAAGATCTATCCTTTGGTGTACTAGTTTTCACCTTAGGTATTTGAGTTACCTTACTCTCTTCTGATTTATATAATTTCAACTTTACCAAAGGTTGAGTAAACTCATGAACCAAATCTTCTAAATTATTCATGGTTTTAAACCAGCCTCCCTTATAGTCTCAATGGTACCTTGGTTATTTGTCTAAGAGAGAGCCAAAGCATACTTTGTTTAGTTTACAAGCATTGGTCTAAAGATTAGTTAAACACATAGAGTAGCTCTTTTAAGACATGACTCAAAGGTTCATCATAGTGGAACTTCTTATGGCCTTAGTTATGAAGATGAGAAATTTTATGATGGTCAAGATAACCCCATTGTTTTTGATAATATCCTTGCAAAAATAAGATCTGAAGATGATTACAATGGATATCAACCCCAAGAAGAGCAAGATGAATCCCTTCTTAGAGTGATAGAATCAGGTGCTAGATTACCTTTTAATTTTCTTATAGAATAACTACATACCTTAGTTAGAGAAGGAGAACAATGATGGCGAGAGCAAGATTTTGCACAAATGGACATACCTTCTTACTCTAATAAAGGAAAGGATATAAAAATGGAGTCAAAACCCACAAATGTAGATCTTTTGACTAGGATCAAGATAATAAGTCAATGATATGCAGATCAACTTATCATAGACTTAACTGACTCCCTAGTTGCCACTTCAATTCACAATAAAGCTTCAAAAGAACAAAGAAATGTGGTTGAAAGTATGAAACAAATATTGGATGAGGACATTACCATAGTGGATCAAGGCAATCTAAATGAATAGTTAAAGTCACAAGAGACCTTACAAAGTGTCCCATTTGATATGAAACATACATTCTTCAATCATAAAGAACTTCTTTTTACTTTACAAACTCAAAAACCCAAACATTCAATTTGAATTGATGAAATTCCTCAAGATAATTTGTCTAGTTCTTTTTAACCAACCTAAAGATTTGTAAATAAACATATAAATTTCCAAAATTAACAATGTACAAAACAACCAAATTCAGGGAATGTTTTACAATCTAAGAATCAATGGCCTATGTTCTCAACTCAAGTAACAAATCAAAACAAAATCATGGATTGGAAGGTATAAAATACCTATAGATCCACACAAAACTAGGGGCACATTCCACCCTAATAGCAACAAAACCAGGGGCACTTTCCACCCCAACAACAACAAAACTAGGGGTACTTTCCACCCTAATAGCAACAAAACCAGGGGCACATTCCACCCCAACAACAATAAGACCAGGGGCACATTTTACACCAATAAAATCTTATCTAATCCACAAATACAATAAACATAAAAGAATGGAATTCTATGAAGGAAATTGTCCAAAGATTGGAGATGAATAACAGAGTCAAAAATTATAAATTTGATGAGATATGCCCATATCCAATTGACTTATCTATTCTTCAAACCCCCTTTCCACCTCATTTTGAGGAACCTAAATTTGAAAAATACAAAGGAAAAGGAGATCCACATGAGCACATATAGGCATTATTCATCCTATGTCAATAGGTTGCTTATAGTAGTGAGTACTTAGTATGACTATTTCCATGAAGTGTAGTGGGACAAGCTCTTGATTGGCTACTTAAACTACCTAAGGGATCAATTATAGATTGGAATGACTTATCAAAAAAATTCATTAACCATTACTCATATAACATAGAACATGAATTGACCATTGTTGACTTAAGCAAAGCCAAACAACATGATGGTGAAAGTTTCACAACATATCAATATAGGTGGAGAGCATTGGCAGGCTACTTTCAACATAATTTACTAGACAAATAGTTGGTTGATATCTTTGCAAAAAATTTGAATCCTAAAGTTGTACATAATCTACAGTTAGCTTGTGCTAACTCATTTGAATAAATTATTGACAAATGAGTGTAGGTTGAGAAGGCTCTTATTACTAAAGGCCTTGTTAAGAATTTTGTGCAATGTCAAGCATCTAATCAGACTAAATCACTATCTCCTATAGCTATTCAAGATAAACCTAAGGGCTTTAGCAAAAATAAAAACATGGTTGGAAATGGGGTGACAAAAATAAGAGATGTACAAATGGTATAGGCTATGCCTCCTCCAAATGTATAATTAACTCCCTCAAATCCACTACCTACTTTGTAGAGAAAACCTCCATAAAGGAAATTTCATAACAATTTGAGAGTCTTTATCAAGTTAGGAGAATCAGTTGAAACAATATTATAAAATCTCATTGTAACTAATTTAATTATATTTCTAGTATCAATGCCATTTCCTCAAGATCAACCAAAACCCGACTAGTACAAAGAGAATGAATGGTGTAACTTTCATCATGTTGCTTGTCACGATGTATATCATTACATTTAATTATGACATATTATTGAGGACTTTATTGAAAGTGGTGAACTAGAAATTAAGTTGGCCCCTAATCAGGACATAAATCAGTATATGGGAATCTACAAAGACCCCTTTCCTTGACATGATCTGCCACCACCAATAAATAATGAAAATGGTCACAATCAAGGACAAAGGCAAAATCAAAACCAACAACAAGGTCAGAATCATAATGAGCATAATCAAGATCATAATTCCCATACTAATAATGTGGCTTACAATAATGTACCTTATGACTATAATAACATTTTGGGATGTATTTCTACAACCCACATTGCCACTATTACTATGAATCTATGTGGCTAATATCATGTTCCTCACAACACAGGACCCATCATTATAGGGTTAGCACCCTCTTCCCCTAATAATACCATGTCGGGTTCACATCATCATTTTGCTACTCTATTTGCACAGGTTACTAATCCTAAACAATAATACATTTCTTATAAAGGTCCTCATTGATCCAAAATTGTCACAATACAGTTAATCACCCACAATTCACCATCCAAGGCCCTTTGCTTCCCTCTTCTAATTATAATAACTTCTTACCACCTCTAGGTTATGTAGTCACAACTAGATGCCCATGAGTTACCAATCAGGGCCCTTCACCCACTTCTTTCCATAAACCCAATGAGAACACTATATCAATTGTTCCAAAGCCAAATACTATCCCAACAAAGACTAAACTAGTTCAATCCATAGTTCAAAGGCCTTATAGTCTAATAGATCAATTAGATAAAACCCTTGCATAAATTTCCATATTATAACTGTTACAGACATTTGATGTTCATGGAACCATTTTCAACAAAATTTTATAAGAGTCTATTATGCCTAATGATATAAACCTTAATTAGTTATAGAACCTATTTGGGCATTTGTCTTCATTTTGGCAAATCACATTTTATCAAAAGGACATGTCCACCCTTATCCTGAAACACAATAACCCACTATACATTGAGATAATCATTACAGATCACAAGATCAAGCAGGTTCTTATAGATAATGGTTCAGGGATGAACATCATATCTCTTTTATTGGTGTGATGATTGGGTTACATTGATAAATATATTCAACTAGAAACTATTAAAATCAAGGCTTATGACAACACTAAGAGGGAGTCACCTGATACAATTTGGTTGCCAATCATGGTTGGGTCTATTTCCCATCACACATTATTCCATATTATGGATATTGAGCTTCTTTATAAAATATTTCTTGGTAAATTCCATCTAATATTCACCAATGCCTTAAGCTTCCCCATGATGGGATCATTTCTCATCCATCTCCATCTAATTATATAGACCCTGGTGATCTAGCCTTCACTTCGGCTGATCCATTTCCTATAGCTCTAGCCAAACAAATTATTAAAGATGTTAGAATTTCCACATACCATCTAAAGGATGTCCTCCATATTTTAAAATTACCAAACTCCCCTAAAATATTTGGTAAGCCTAAAACTTCCCAAACTGCTAACAGACCCGATCAGATTTGGCAACCAAAGAAGAAGCAACCAAAACCTCCTATTGTTTTTGTACATGTAATTACACCAAAGAAAGATTGAGAGGCTTTTATCAAGGGAGATTGGTTATATTTTAAAGGCCTCACTAATTATTTTTAGAATCCAAAATATCTTATCCCTAATAGGATAATGGATCATCTTGACTATATAGGGAAAGGCCTTGCCCCATAGGTGTAAGGAATTTTAGAGCCCTTATCAGCTAGAGTTATCAATTAGAACCATGGTCTCAGATTCAAACCACCAGATTATAACCTCATAACATTTGGTAGTGACTCTTCCAAAGTAACTAGTAACAAGACTCTTAATAGTGACACAATGTCCCATTATAGCCTTTTCAATGAGCTTATTGATGTAGATTTGTTTGATTCAAATGCCATATTAACCATAACACCTATTAGAGCTTCCCATCCTAAAGTAAAAATCTCTCCTATTAGAGATTCTTATCTTGAAGAAAAATCCATCCTATTGAAGCTTCCCATCCTAAAGTAAAAACCTATCCTAGTGGTGTTTCCCTTCTTGAAGCAAGACATTATATCTTTACCATTGGAACTTCCCATCCTAAAGTAAACCCTCGCTATAGCCTATGCCTTTGCCATCCTAAACTCATAGATTGGGATCAAAAAAATTTAGTCATATGCCTTGATAAGTTTGAAAATGAAGAATTAATTATAGAATACATGGCCGTATGAGATGCATTCCCCATTGGTGATCATATGTAGAGTTTTGATTTGTCATTAAATTCTTCTACCTACTTTGGAGAGTAGGAAAACTTTATTGGTCATAATATATAGCAAAAATTGAGATCTTCAAGTGAAAACCAATTTGAGGCACTTGTTGATTAGGGAAAAAGTAAAGAAAAAGACAAGCCTTTGAGTGAAAACCTATTTCAGGTACTCCCAGGTAGGAAAGTTTGCTTATCCCCTTAGGACGTAAAAAGTCCATCTAGCCCAAGTTCCATACCTAGTACAAACATCTCTTCAAAACAACATCAAATATTTGAGTGTCTTACTCTTGAGTTTCTAGAGGTTTTTGCCAATTGGCCTTTACTTGAGAAGGTAGATTCTAATTCTTCATATTATCTAGATCTTTGGGAGGAACAACAGGAAGATATAGCAGAATAAAATGATCACGACCATATTATAACTACAATTCTAGAAGATGGATCCACACTCCTTATGGAGATCACAATAGAAGTGAATTTTGGAACCCATGAGGATCCTAAAATTGTTTATCTTGGAGCTTCCCTTACTGAAGCAAAATATGAACATATTATATCCATTCTTAAATATTATATAGACATATTTGTATGGGCATACTCTAACATGCCAAGCTTGGACCTATATTTAGTTGTGCATCATCTTGTTTTTCACCCTGATGTTAAACCAATCAAGCAAAAGTTGAGAAATATGCACCCACACATTACCCTTTTGGTTAAGGCCAAGTTAGAAAAGTTGTTAGGAGCTAATTTTATTAGACCACTGGACTAATCTGAATGGATTTCTAACATAACACCAATAAGTAAAAAGACCCTAGGCATACATGTTTGTACTAATTTTCATGAAATCAATTAAACATGCCCCAAAGATGACTTTCCTCTACCTAACATCGACATGATTGTAGACTCAACTGCTAGGTATGAGATGTTATCCTTAATGGATGGATTTTTCAGTTATAATTAGATCAAGATAACCCTTGAATATTAGCATAAGACCACTTTCACCACTTTATGGGGGACATTTTATTACCAAGTCATGCCATTTGGTTTAAATAATGCTATATTCATATATTAGCATGTAATTATTGTCATCTTCCATGACACGATGCATGACATTGTCAAAGACTATGTTGATGATATACTTGCAAAATCAAGAACAAGAGTTGGACACCTTGACATTATATAGAGAATATTTGAGAGGCTTCATGCATATAAAGTTCACTTAAATCCTTAAAAATGTGTCTTTGGAGTCACATCAATAAAATTGATAGGGTTCATTGTATCACAATGAGGGATCGAAGTCAACCCTGTAAAGGTCAACACTATTATGGAAATACCTCCACCAAATAATCTTAAATAGTTATGAGGTCTACAAGGAAAGTCCAGTCTATACATAGGCTCATTTCTCAATGAGTAGATAAGTGCCACCCTTTTACCCACCTCTTAAAGAAAGGGGTAACATTTCAGTGGGATGAAGATTTTCAAATAGCATTTTTAAAGCTTAAAACATACTTTGCCAATCCACCAGTCTTATGACCTCCAATATAAGGAAGGTCACTGCTTCTTTATATATCAACCATAAAACATGCACTAGGGGCACTTTTGGCTCAGCATGATGATCATGGTAAGGAATACATGGTTTATTATTTAAGCCACACATTGGTAGCTTATGAACATAATTATATTCCTATTGAGAAGTCATGTTTAGCTATGGTGTTCACCACTTAGAAATTGTGACATTATATGCTAAATAACAAAACTATTGTTATCACCAAGGTAGATCCTCTTAAGTTGCTCTTATCTAAAGTAGTTATTTAAGGATACATGGCTAAATTTATTATATTCCTCAAGAAGTTTGATATTTAATAATAGAATAAAAAGGCAATCAAAGGATAGTTTCTTATATACCAACTTGCGAAATCTCCTATTACAGCCACTCAACCTCTTAACTTTGACCTTCTAGATGATTCTATCATGATGATAGAATAAGCATCACAAGAAACTAAATAGTTGATGCTCTATTTTTATGGATCCTTCACATCCTAAGGATCTATAGTAGGCATATTGTTGATCACGCCATAGGCGGATTTGATCCCCAAAACATTCCATATACAATTTTAGTGTACAACAATATGTCCAAATATGAGGCATTAGTTATAGATCTTTATCTTGCCATACAATGGGACATTCAAGGCTTAAAGGTTTACATAGATTTGTAGATAATAATAAATTAGACAGCTAATCAATATCAAACAAGAGATGATAAGCTTGTTCCTTATAAGCAAATTGGCAATGACCTCAAAACACATTTTAAATCTTTGCAGTTTGAACAAATTATGTGAGTCAATAACAGATCTGTTGATGCCATGGAAAAAATTGGTTCCATGATTCAAATTCATGATAGTGCTAAAGATTATCAGTTCCTGATTGAAAATCTTCTTTATTCATCACATATTTTATCATATTGAAAGAGGATATGCACCATTACTTATCCTAATCCCTCACCTGAGCTACCATGGTACCAAGATTTCTATAACTATTTCCATGGTCATGTATTTCCTTCCAACCTTTCTAACAACCAATAAAAACTATTCATTCATTGCTTAGCACGTTATATCCTCCTTGGAAACATGATTTATCAAAAAGGCTATGATGTAATGCATCTTCATTGTTTATCTTTGGGAGAATCCAAGATGACACTAAAGGAGGTTTATGAAGGAATGTGTGGGGCCCATACCAATGGTGTAGTCCTAGCAAATAAACTTCTTAGAACATGTTATTCTTGGCCCAAAATGGAGACATATGCTTTTAATTATGTAAATTAGTGTGTTCCTTATCAACAACATGGCAAATTGATACATGCACCTTACTTACCATTGTAGTTAATTATAACACCATGGTTGTTCTCAATATGGGGTCTTGATCTCATTGGGAAAATTAACCCAACATCTTTAGATGGCCATAGGCACATTTTGACTGCAACCAAGTACTTTACCAAGTTAATTAAGGCCATTCCTCTCACTTATGTTACTAGGAAACAAATAGCCAAATTCATTCATTACCATATCATCTATCGATATGGCATCCCAACCCATATTATATTCAATAATGGTGGATCATTTGTAAACCAAGATGTGAAATCTCTTTGTGAAAAATTTAATATCAAGCACAAGAAATCCAATCCATATAACTTTTAAGGTAATGGACAAGTTGAGGAATCAAGTAAAACCATTTTAGATATCTTTAAAAAGAATGTCAATGATGTTGGCCATAATTGGCACTTATAACTCTTTCCTACCCTTTGGGATTATAGAACCAATCATCACACCCCAACTAGAGCTAATCCATACTCCCTTGTTTTTGGCACTAAATATATCATCTTGATTGAGATTGAGATCCCATTATTAAGAATATCATTGGAGCACATTGAAGATGATGAATACTATAGAACCTCATGGCTACAAGAACTATAACTTCTTGATGGTAAGAATTTGG
This sequence comes from Torreya grandis, assembly GCA_037957365.1. Taxonomy (NCBI): domain Eukaryota; kingdom Viridiplantae; phylum Streptophyta; class Pinopsida; order Cupressales; family Taxaceae; genus Torreya; species Torreya grandis. The sequence continues at coordinate 4,213,349 of JARHVA010000591.1, forward strand.
TTACCCTAGAAAACTTGTAGGCCTATCAAAACAAATTATAGAGAAGCTATAACAAATTCATTCTCCCTCAAAAATTTGAGATTGGTGTCTTAGTTTTGAGAGATAACCAGAAGAACATGAATTCTAAACCTAAAAAGAAAGGCAAGTTTTAGCCTAATTGGTTAAGACCATATATTGTCACATCAAACTATGGATTAGGAGCATATCAATTGGCTAAACATAATGGTGAAGAACTTTCAGAGCCCATAAACATCACACACCTTAAGAGATTCTATGCATGAACAACTTTGAACTATTGTCTATAAGACCTCTAACTTGGGGGCAACTTGTGCTATCATAATTTTATCTCACCCTTTTATCTTACCTTGAACATATTTTATACTACCCTAGTCCACTTTTCATGAATCCCAATAGTAAAGGATTTGAACCCTTGGCACTCTGAACACATTCTTCATCCCATTCTAGATTTATCTCTTTGAGAAGTACATATTTGTTATGTCTAAGGCATGTTATAAGCTTGAACACTTTTTATCCCCTGACCAATTATGATCTCGACTATATCTCATGAACATTATGAACATCTTCAACAATAGTTTTATAAAGAAGTTTAACTAGGATAGTCTTGTATAGTTTTAGACAAGTGAATAGCTGCATCTTCTTAGTTCAATTATTTTCTACTCTTTCTTGTTTTATCAAGAACTTCACTCTCACTAATTTGTGAGCATGGGTTGTTGCAGCTAGCTTAGTTATCTTATTGGAACCTTTACTCTTAGGACATGCATCTCCTCTACTAGATGGTCCCACCTTATACATATTTTATCCCAAAAATACAAACAACATTAGAAATACTTTGAAAACACCAAAAACATTAGAACATGATTCACAAAAGAACAAAAACATTGTCTCACACTTTTGTACATTTGTACATTCCCATTCCACCATGTTATGATCTTGCTATTTTGCAAGCATAAAAACACCAATTCATTTCATCTTGTCCCAAGCACTTGCCATTTGTCAAGATCATTCTTTCTCATCTCATTAGCTTCTTATTTTTCATACCATTCTTGTTTGTTTGTTATATCTTCCATTTATTATATAACATTAATCATGTTGGTCTGATCATCATTTTTCTTCTATCCCATTTCTTGGGAGAACTACATTTGGTCTAAAGTTCATGTTGGAACATGCATCTATGGAACTATGTAGGTAGCATCCACTTGTCTTATACATCTGGAGTCAGCTTGGCCAACCACCTTCCTTTTCTTCTCTTCTCCCATTTCTTCCATCATTGTTCCTCTGTAATTAGGGAACAATTATTGTGTCATTATTCTTTGTTATGATGTGGTGGAAAGTAACACCTCTATCACACATGCATGAATATCTATCTTTAAACTGCACTAACCTAGTTTTTGTTTGTGTGTGTTTTGTTGTGTTTTCTTGGTGTTTTGTTTTGCTTTCACACCTCTCTTTTTATTTATTCTCATTGATCTTACTTCTTGTTTCCATTTTTGGTCTTGTGTTTCCTTTTTTTTTACTTATCTTTTTTGTGTTTTAGAACATCTTGATGATTCACATGGATCTCAATTATTTATATCTTGATCCTATATTATTACATTGTTTTTGGACCATTTTGTTTATTTGATTATTGTTGGTGTCTTGTTTTTCTATTTGATTTTGATTTTCTCTTTTGTGTTTAAGAATTTCTTGATGGTCCACATGGATCTTGATTATTCATATCTTAGTCTCATGTCATTAAAACATTCCTAACTTTTGTTTTTAAACATTTTGTTCGTACTTAAGATCATATCTTGATTTCAAGTTAGGTTCATTTATGTTTATATTTTTATTTATTTTTGCTTTTTTGTTTAAATGTAAATCTTTGTAACTCTAGTTTTGGTCATTATTTTACCATTATTCTTAGTTATAGATATTCACATTTGAACTGGCTCAGTGCAACTGGAATCTTATGTCATTCTAAGTTATTCATACTTATGATTCCTAATTTATTTTTCTATAGCAATAAATTTGTGCTCAGGTCTCAATGTCTTAACATCAACATTAGCTCTGATGAATGATTCTCAAGAACACTTTGCAAAACCTAGGCTCATGATATAGAATTAAGCTTTTAGGTAGCATGCTTTTCAAGATTTTTTATCTATGCTTATATGTGCATCTCTTTTCATACATTGTGATTCTAATCAATTCTTTGTCATTTTTTATCATTCTTCATTCCATTCTCTCCCAGACATGGGTGAGCTACATTGGCCTGAAGTTCATGTTGGAACATGAGTCCATGGAACTATGTAGGTAAAACTAAATTTCTATTGAGGTTAGCTTGGCTATCTTCATTATTTTTTTCATCTCTCTCATCACTTTGTGCATTATCATATTCTTGGTTTTTATATGGCTTTCTAAGCCATTACACAATTGCATGTACATTTGCATCCACTCATTTTAACCTATCTTTTCAGTTATATCCTTGAGCTATTTTGCTTGTCAATTGACCATTTTGGGGAACAAAATTTGAACCACATCCAAATAAAATCAGCTCTATAGGGTTAATTCATTATTTATTCTTTATAAATGATCAAGATCTGCCCTACTAGGGCAAAATTATTTTATCATGATCAAATATACTCTACTAGAGTACTTATTATATTCTCTTTAGAGACCCCATTATAGTGGTGCTTCCCTTCCTGAATTAGAATGTTTTTTGTTTTCCTCTAATTCCAATCTCTCCACATTAAATCCCATGATGGCAATATTTTAGTGTGTAACTTGTCTCGAGATTGATCAATGTTGTAAGTGTGCAGCTTGTAGTCTCAAAATGGGTATGTTTCCAGTGTGTCCCTTAAATTTATGGATTGTGTCTTTACCATTACCCCTATTTTTTGCGCCTATTATACTCCTAATTATATTTTTGTCATTGATGATAATCACATGTGCAAGCATTAGCTCATCTAGATGTGATCTATTCCATGGATTAATCTCTCACTTTCTCTCTCTTTTTAAGAGTCCATCCTTCTCTTTCATCCTAGTATGTCCTCTTGAAGGGGAATCATGCGTCTATTCCAATTTCTTCTTGACAACTCTTTTATTTTGAAAGACATTACTTTACCTAAATGTCTTGTTACATCTTCTCAAATAGTGCCAAAATGCAGACATCCAATTCCTAACACCATTTGTGTTGAAATTGTCAATCTTACTTGAATTGCACTCAAATGCACATTTTAGGTCAAAATCCATAAAAAACCCTAAATTGTCTGAACTTGTCACTTAAAAGTGCCATTTTAGGTCAAAGTATCCCTAAATAGGGCAATACATTTTATGGGCCTGCTAACTTTGATCAGATCATTTCGAGTCAAAATGACCATTTCACTATTTAGTGCTTTAGATCACTCTTTTCTTCTAATTCATTAGTACACATCACGTACCTTTGTTATTTGGTGTTGGCAACATCCTAAATGGGAATACAACTCCAAAGCATCTAACATCACCTTCTAGTTCCTCTCCATTCAAATTATGACCCATTAATATGACTTTCTGAACATTTTGATTAATTGAGAGCCAATTTTCAAATAATTACATAAATGTTGATTAACTTTTTTTAAGGCTAATTAATCCAAATCAAGATTTTACATGGATTTTCCATCAGATTTGTTGAATATTTCTTTTTGAAAATTGATTCTTATTAACTACATCATCAGGGGACATCATTTCTTGGGAAGACATCCCTAGGCCATAAAATGCCATAAATATCAAGATTATGGGTCACCCATGACTATTTAATGCCTCCCATGCCTCTTTAATTCCCTTATTCCAAGGTCATGATGAAGATAATTAAGGATTAAATTCCAAATATTAAGATTATCCATGCCCACACATCTCAATCTTTAGATGGATCGTCATGGTTGATCCTGACCAATCTCAAAAATATATAAATAGAGAGGCCATGGACATGAATAAAAAATCTTGAATATTGCAAAGTTATAATGTTAAATTGTTTCCATAAGGCTTTATATTTAATCATAGATTTGCTTGCAAGCTTCATTGATAGGCTAGTTTAGTGATTTGGAATCAAAATCTTAGGTTTTATGGAGTGTTCTTGAGGCATTTGAAGATCTTACCACAATTTTTGACAAAGACAAGGATGCTTGATCAAGGGAGAACATGTTTTTGAGCCACATGGGTATGGTGAATCCATTTGGGAAGGTAGTATGGTGTTGCCTTCTTTCATTTGTTTTTTACTATCCTTTATAATTCCCATAGGAATAGATAGGATTGGTTAGTTAGTTCTTTATGCGTGTTTCATTATTTATGGACTAACACTTGAATAACTTACTTTTTATCCTCTCTACACAAGGTACATTGCCTCATTGACCTATCGACCAACCATCTCATGATATGTAAAATCCACTAGATCATCCATTATCAAGGTTTCAAATTCCTAGGGAAATGCTCTAAAGGGTGTTATGTTTATCCCATATGAGGCTTTGATAGCCTTGACATCCCCAAATATAACCCATCTCTAGTATAGTATCATCCTATCATATCCCCAACTCATGATGAGTATGTGGTGGCTGATTGAGAGAGATCATAGTTGCATGATCCTTTACAAGTACATGTATGTGTAATCAAATACCTCCTGATCCCAAAAATAGTGTATACCCCTCTCCTTGATTTAGCACATGATGGGTGAGCAATTTTATAGCATCTTTTTTGTTTCCTTGTCTTTTACCATTTAGGAGGCAAGGATCAAAATAATGGCATTTCATAGGTTTAGTATAGTATGTCCCTCAACCCTGAGAAGTCTAACTCCATACTTATACCCACATTAGGTATATCCACATCCCTAAATTTATATGCTTTATTATACACCTCTACCTTGTTTATGTCCTCTCATAGGGCAACTATCCTACATGTCATCAATAAACCTATAATTTGATAATCATCCAAAAGAGTGAGATTCCACTCTTTATTAGCATATGGAAACTAGAAGGTGTTCTAGTTCACATTATATTATGTAAATAGATCACATAGTAGCCTACTCAATGTTTTAGGGATAAAACACTTATAAATATAGATATATTATTATCATAAACTAGATCTAAAGCTATGCAATAAAATACATCATGAAAACATTCCTTAACTCACCATTAATATGAAGCATAAAAGATAGCAAGATAATAATAACATAGATATAATGTGGTTCACCCAATGTGGGATACATCCACCAATGAAAGTTCTCAAATAAATTAGTAATCTAAAAGAATATTATAATGAACTCTCACAGAGATAGAAAAATCTCTTATAAAAAGTGTTGCATAAAAAATACACTTTCACCTACACCTGCACAATGTTGTATCTCACAATTTGCTAAACCATACCTTATAATTAATACCTACACTTTTCAAAACACCTACACTTTGACTTTGATCCTCAAAGCCACAACTTATAATTAAACCATCAACCTCTAAAGGCCACACCACACCCTTTATATATATAAAAATGAATAAAATCCATAAAAGGAGGAGCAAATATTCAATGCTTATCCAAAATAAGTATTATCCAACATGTGATAACCTTTTTCACCTCATCAAGCCTATCTAAAATCTCTCCCAAGGATAAATTCACCATATTCATCTTCTCCACCTTCTAAGTGCACATTTTCCCATGAACATGTGATCACAACCAACTCCACTCAGCAAGGAAGGAGTTCCCTTTTCCAAAAAATAATTAGCTTCCTCAAAACAAGGAAGTAAACATGGGAAAAGAATCTAATAACTAACTCCATGAAATATGGAATACATATAAATTAGGAATACAAGGAATATTCCACTCACATGTGGAAAACATGAAAATTATGCCCCCCCACATATTTAGAGCTCTTTAATCCCCCAAAATGTATTCCTATGGTAATGTGATAGCCCCAAAGGTATCCACACTTAACAATCTCTTACTTCGAGACCAGTTCTCTTGAATAGAATCTATCACTACTCCATGGCCACTAAGGCCAACCAAATCTGAACATAGTCTCAACTCGTCCAATGTGACCACCCTAGTCATCATATCCATAGGATTCTAGCTAGTATTAATCTTCTCTAGCTTCACTAAGTTATCCTCCAAAGCTATCTTGATGAAGTGATACCGTAACTCAATGTGTTTCATCCTTGAGAGGAAAGCAAATTTCTTTGCCAAATGAATAGCACTCTGACTATCATTGTGTAGTCTCCCAACTTCTTGTTCATGCCCCAACTCTCGAAACAACTCCTGTAACTAAATCATCTCCTTCTGAGCCTCTATGGAAATAATATACTCTACCTCTATAGTTGACAAAGCCATAACCTTCTGTATCTTAGAAATCCAACTAATCATTGTATCTCTAATAGTAAATATATATCTTGTCATACTCCTCTTACTATGAATATCCCCTACCATATCTAAGACCACATAACCACATAAAGTGGTATCTAATATACCATAACATAATCTAAAATCAATGGTTCCTCTCAAATATCAAAGAATCCATTTCACTACCTATTAGTGCTGATAACTTGGATCACTCATATACCTATTCATAACTCCCACTGCATGGGAAATATCTAGCCTAGTAAAAACCATGACATATATCAAGCTATCAATAGTTGAATAATAAGGTACCTTAGACATCTTAAGATTTTTATATTCCATCTTGGGACACTACTCCTTTAATAATCTAAAGTGGCCTACCAAAGTAGTACCAATAGATTTAACATCCAACACACTAAACCTTTCCAAGACTTTCTTCACATACTAGGATTGGGATAAAACTAGCTTCCTCTCCTTCCTATCATGAGTAATCCTCATACCAAGGATTTGCTTTGTAGCACCCAAATCCTTCATATCAAAGGAGTCACTAAGCTATTTCTTGAGCTTATGAATATGATGTGTGTTCTTTCCTACAACATTTCATCCACATACAAGCATAAAATAATAAAGGAACCATCATCAAAATGTTTGACGTACATGAAATGTTAGAATTACACCTTTGATATTCTTGTTCCAACATAAAACAATAAAATTTATTGTACCATTGCCATGGAGCTTGTTTAAGGCCATATAAGCTCTTCTTTAATCTATACACATAATTATCCTTCCCTTTAACCTCATATCCCTATGGCTACTTCATATACAACTCTTCATCCAAATCACCAAAAAGAATAGCAATTTTAACATCTAACTATTTTATGTGCAAATCCTCAATTGAAACTAAACCAAACACAGTCTTAATATAAGTTATTTTTATAATAGGAGAGAAAATATCATCAAAATCAATACCTAATTTTTGTGTAAACCCCTTGATAACCATCCTAACCTTATACCCATTTCTCCCTTGATCCTCTTCTTTTATTCTAAAGATCCACCTGTTTGGTAATGCACACTTACCCTTGGGTAGCCTTACCAAATCCCATGTTTGGTTCTCCATGAGAGATCTATGCTCATCATCCATGTCATCTAATACTGTGTACTCTTTCTTTTCCTAATCTTGTCCCTGTAATTGATCCTTATGCATGACTTTTTTATTAAAGACTACATCTCTAGACCAAAATATTTTCCTATCTTAAATTATCCATAAATAGAAACCAAATTCATCCTCACCATAACCAACAAATGTACATTTATCTGATTTAGGCTCTATCTTGGTCCTATCCTCTTTCTTGGTGAGATCAAATGCTTCACATCCAAAGACTCTAAGAAAATAATAATCAAAATTCTTACTAGACCAAGTCTGTTCTAGAATGCCTCCATCCAAAAGCATAGAAGGTCTTCTATTAATCAGATATACTATCATGCTAACTACTTCTACCCAAAATTGTAAAGGAAACCCTAAAAGTAACTTCATGCTCCTAGCACATTACACTATTTTTCTATTCATCCTTTCAGATACCCCATTCTATTATGGAGTTCTTGGAACCGTTCTTTGCCTACAAACTCCATTATTATAATAATAATCAAATAAAGCATTACTATAATACTCATCTCCATTATCTAATCTAAAACATTTCAATTTTAGACTTATTTCATTCTCAACCAAGGCTTTCCACTTCTTAAAAGTGTTAAATACATTAGATTTCTTTTTAATCCAATAATCCCAAACTTTACTAGTTGCATCATCAATAAAAGTGACATAATAATTAGATCCACCAATATAAGATACCTGAGCTACTCCCCATACATCTGAGTGTACTAGATCTAACTTGTGCTCTTTCTTTGTTGATTCAACCTTCAAGAACTTAACCTGATTCTATTTCCCATACACACAATTTTCATAGAAGTCTATATCTAGATCTTTCAATCTAAAAAACTTATCTTTTAAGATCTACATGCCTTTATGGCTATGTGACTGAGCCTATAGTGCCACATAGTTGCATCTCCATCTACAATAACTAAATCAATAGAATCAACACTACTAGTCAAATACAAAGTACTAACTTTCTTACCTATTAGGATCATAAGAGTACCTTTGGTAACTTTCCAAGAATCTATAATAAACAATACTAAACATCCTTCATAACCCAATTTCCCCACTAAAACCAAATTCCATCTCAATATAGGCACATGCCTAACATCCTTAAGGATCCATGTGTTCCCATTTTGCATCTTAACCAAAACAAAACCTTTCCCTACTATCTCACATGGTTCATCATCATCAAGATATACATGTCCTAGATTATCTTGAACATAATCATTAAAATAATTCCTATGTGGGGTAGCATGAAAAAAATCCCCTGAATCTAATACCCAAGACTCAGAAAAACTATCCATAAAAATAATTAAGGCATCTTGACATGATTTACCCAATGTCACATTTACCTTATTCATGTCTTCCTTATTTTCATTATTATCTTGAAGTGACCAAAAATCCTTCTTTGAGTGTCCACTCTTCCCATAATGCCAATATATCATCTTGGATCTAGATCTAGACTTAGATCTACCTTTTGACTTTCCTTAGTTGCCTTTGCTCTTGTCCTTTTGCCTCACTCTAGTATCAATGGATAAAGCATTCCTTGAATATGATTCACCACTATTTTTCCTTCACATCTCCTCACTAAGGATCACACCTACAACATCTTCTAAATTCAATCTTCCCTTGGTAGGGACTCAATTACTCACAACCATAACCAAACTATCCCAACTATCCTGCAAAGAACATAATATTATCAAATCTCTAACTTCAACATCAAAATTGATTCCAACTGAAGTGAGCATACTTAAAAACATATTAAAATCATTTATATGATTAGCTATTGGACCATTCTCAAACATTTTCATGTTAAACAATCTTTTCATAAGAAAATTTTTATTAGAAGCTGAAGGTTTCTCATATAACTTTCCAAGTTTATCCATGAGATCCTTTGTAGTTATCTGATCTATTATGTTAAATACAATATAAGATGCAAGCCATAATCTTATGACTCTTAATACCTTCCTATCAAATAATGACCAATCTGCATCACTCATACTTACAGGTTATCCTCCTTTCCCCTCCAAGGGGAGTTGAAGTTCCTTCTGATATACGTAATCTTCCATTTGCATTTTCCAAAAACAAAAATGCTTACCATAAAACTTCTCAACTATACATTTTATCTCTTCTCCCATAGCTCCCACTCAAGCTAATAACCTTTTTTATGATTTACTACTTCAACAAAACACATAACTAATGGCTTTGATACTAGTTATTAGGAATAAAACACTTATAAATCTAGATCTATTATTACCATAAACTAGATATAAAGCTATGAAATAAAATTCATCATGTAAACATTCTTTAATTCACCATTAATATGAAAGCATAAATGAGAGCAATATAATAATAACATAGATCTAACATCGTTCACCCAATGTGGGCTACATCCACCAATGAAAGTTCTCAAATAAATCAATAATCTAAAACAAGATTACAATGAACTCTCACAAAGATATAAAAATCTCTTATAAAAAGTGTTACAAAAAAATTGCATTTTCACCTACAACTACATAATGTTGTATCTCACAAGTTTCTAAACCACACCTTATAATAAACACCTACACTTTGCAAAACACCTACACTTTGACTTTGATCCTCAAATCCACACCCTAAAAATAAACCATCAACCTCTAAAGGCCACACCACACCCTGTATATATAAAAAAATGAATAAAATCCATAAAAGGAGGAGCAAATATGCAATGCTAATCCAAGATAAGCATTATTCAACATGTGATAACCTTTTTCCACCTCATCAAGCCTATCTAAAAGCTCTTCTAAGGAGAAATTCACCATATTCATCTTCTCCACCTTCTAAGGGCACATTTTCCCATGAACATGTGATCACAACCAACTCCACTCAACAAGGAAGGAGTTCCCTTTTCCAAAAAATAATTAGATTCCTCAAAACAAGGAAGTCAACATGGGAAAAGGCAACTAATGACTAACTCCATGAAATATAGAATACATAGAAATTAGGAATACAAGGAATATTCCACTCACATGTGGAGAAAATGAAAATTACACCCCCCACATATTTGGTGCTATTTAAGCTCACAAAATTTATTCCTATGGTCATGTGATAGCCCTAAAGGGCTCCACACTCAACACAATGGGGGCATGATCCCCACTTGAGCAATCCACAAAATCACCCTTGTCTAAGATGGCTAGCTCACCAGCCATAAATAGTTATATAATCCATGGGAGATACTTCTCTTCCCTAACCTAGATCTATTGTGTGTATCCTCCCTAATATAAAAATAACCCCAAATTAGTCCTTAACACATTTTCTATCATATAAACTAATTATAAAGTTCTCTTTTTTCCTCAAGGATGAAATCATCACCTTTTTAAAGTAGTGGTTACAAATCCACCCTTACAGTCTCATCTTCACCTATGATAGTTTATTAATTTACAAATTTTCATTGGTTGTGGCATCGACTTACCCATGAGATGTGGGGGTCATGAAACCACTATGTTGAAGACATACCTATTAGTCTACACATATTGGTTGTTTCATCTTGATGCAGTAATTTTGACTATTGTTCATGCTTATCAAAATACCACCCTTAGAAGATAAAATTTAACCAAAAATAATAAAATTTAACATTTTTACATGCCTAAAACCCATACTAAACCCATCCATGAAATAAAATTCAATATTTAATATTTTTTAATGCATTTTTAACCAAAAAAATGAATTTGGGGTAAAAACTAAAAATGAACAAAACCAACTTGAACCTGATCGATTGTTATTTTTATTGGTATGTCTTCCATCCAATAATTGTGATTGTCAATTTTTTTACTTATTAAATAAAAACCATCACCAAGAATCCAAATCTCAAAAATATCTTTAATGAATTTGCACAAATGATTTATAATTTGGGTAAGTTTTCAAATATGTACTCTCTTAAACTAGCCATTGTGATTTAAAAGTTTTTCATTGTTAACATTTTCATTCCAAACTCATGTTTTCCAAATTTTATATATTATTACTAATGTGACTTATGTGTAAAAATAATAAATTTTAATGGCTTTTATCTTCCATAACATGTCATTTTAGTTTTATAGGTACACAGTCCTCAACACCAAATTTAGACCCCCAAAGGGATAGTTTAGGTATTATACTCATCCCTATGCACACAATATGTACTTTGATATATGTTTTGATTATATATCATTATTTTTTAATTTTTCATTAAAATACACTTGATTCTCATATTTTAGTCATAGGGTGCACAGAGTCTCAGGTAGCTTCATTATGCCACACAGGTAAGTAAAGAAAGTATTTATAACCTTATTTTTCCTTCATCATGACACTACTCAAGACCACACACTCATTAAATCATGACAAGGATTAATCACAAGGGGTAAATATTTATACACCCAAAACTTACACAATGTGACATTTATAAAACAAATCTAATGATCTCAATAACTATGTTCAAACAAAGTTCTATTTGACAATCTTATCCCTACTCTCTATTTGACCTATTTTTTCCTAAGATTTACTTTTCTTATTCATTTATGGATTTATTTTTTGAGTTGATTATAAATATTAGGAATTATTCTTAAAATGGATATATTATTTAGTTTTATTCTTAGTTATTTTTTTATGTAAATCATGTAGCATAAAATAATATATGATATTGGTTATTAGAAAAACTAATCCTAAATTAGTGTTAAGGTTGTTTGTTAGTTATTAGTAATTAGTTGGAGGAATAAGAAGGAACTAAAATCTGGGATACAAACTCTAATGAGGATGAAGAATGTCCTGAGAAGAATGAAAAAGAAGATGTCAACATAGAGGAGGATTCTACAAACTAAACAGAAGATACGGAGGAAAATTAGAAAGTGTCAGAGGATGAATTTGTCCAGGATGGCCCTGTTGAGGACCCTGCTTCAAGAAACGAAAAGTAAACTACAGTTCAGGATGATAATGAAGAAATGGACATGGAAATTCAAACTGGAATTAAAGAATAGGATCAAAAGGGTTGAGAGGATATCTTTGAAGAAGCCAGGAACAGTCCCAATAAAAATTTTGAGGAATGGAGAGGGAAAAAATAGAATGATGAAACACACACACCAATGACTTGGGTCAATTACAAAGTAGAGGCATCTTTCCAACTTGATTCTTAGACATGTAGGGAGATCATGGATCTCAAAAGGAAAGTGGAAACTATGGAAGATACTCTGAAAGCTGTATGGAACAAAATTAACAAAATGAAAAATCAGATAAGAGATATCCCAGTCAAGCTCAAAGCCTACGAGAATAGCCTCCGGGAACTCATTAAGGACAATAGAACTAAAATGGAGGAAGTTACGGCCAATATTTGTGCTGCTACTGTCAATATTGGAAAAAGAGCTAACGAGGAGACCAAAGCCTTGGAGGGACCTAATAAAAGGATGAGACAAAGTTCAAGAAAGAAGGCTACACAAGAAGGAGCCATGCTGGCGGCAACCACTACCCAGGATACTGTTGTGAAAGGAAAAGAAACCATGAAAATGATATTAGAACTAGATGAATAGTCTGGTTCCTCTTGTTGGTTATGTAAACTGGTCCTGTTCTATGGTTTCTTTTTGTAATCTTCTACCTATGGTGTAGCCAAATCTTTGTTAAATCTGGGTTTTGACTGGTAGTCTTTCTGGTGGTTTCAAGTCCATTAAAAACCTATTTTTTCTACTTCCTTATTGTAGTTTTTAGGCTTTGCCTGTGGTCTTGGATGCTCTTTCTTTCTTTCCTTGTACTAGGGTTTCGGGGCCCCTTCAAAACCTGTTTTTACCTTAATCTAAAACATATTATTAGAAGTATTGTTAGAAGAATTTTATTATATATTTTACTCTCTCAATTAATAAAATTAATGTTATTGAGACTAGCCCGCTGACATTATGTTGTATGAAATTTGAACCTTTGGCTTCTCCATGCATTATGGGTTAAATCCAAACATTGGAATTAGAGTAGGCATACATGAACCTCTTTGTTAAATATTTGATTGTTTTATGCATTAGATTTTCTTAATGTATATGTAATGTAGACCATGTGTAAAATCCATTATAGTCTATTCACCCCTTCTTGCACCTATCAATGAATTGTAGTTCTAACCACATGCATATTTGTTGGCTCCACCATCCATCTATATTTTTATTCTTTCCTTTCCACCTTGTTCACTTCTATCCACAATTTTATAACCTATTATGTCCTTCATGTGCATTAAAAAAATCATAAAAATAAATAAATAAATATGTGTGTGTGTGTTTTAATTATTGTTGTCTGTGTGTATTATTTTCCCTAGATATTTGTATCCAAATTCAATGGAAAATAAAAAATAAAATAAGTGTATATATATATATATATATATATATATATATATATATATATATTCTAAAATTGTTTTCATAGGGCCTAAAATTTACATCAGGAGAAACATTTATTTGGTTGGATTCCTATATTCTAATGTATAATATACACATGAGGGTTTTGCAAGAAATTTTAAAGTTTACATCGGATCTAAATCTCAACTTGCCTTGGTATTTGCATGCTCTGAACTACTTTGGAAATATTTGAACTTGAGTTTTCCAAAACCTATTGGTGACTTGTCTCAACAACTTCTTGACATTGTATGTAAGCTTGGATATGTATCAGCACATGACCCTGCATCATTTAGATTGACACCTTAGTTACTCTATGTATAGATCTACTTGGTTTCAAGATCACCCACATTGACAACATGGCTTCTTCTCTATAAAATTCTCTGAAGATTTTTGATCTACTTCTTACAAGCTCCTCCTAATCAAGGAAATGTAATTTTTTTCAAGGTGGTTAGAATATATAGCCTAGTTTTGGAGGATTTAGAATGAAATATCATCAAAATAATTTTTAAAATCATGAGTTTGGATCCAAATACCTTCTACAATTTTTTTTTCAAAAAATGTATAGTGAAGATGTAGTCTCCAACCACCATCCTCCACTCTCAATTAGTCAATGCCCTTCCACTATTAGTCTTGGTTTTTTCCACCACTAATTCAACCTTTGCCACCATTATCATTAAATAGTATTTCTATATCTACCTTATGGACTATGTTATTCCTCTCTTCCCATGATGGACTTCTCTTTCATATGATGGCTGTAATTGGAAGATAAAGATAAAAGAATCTTTTTAGGGTTTATCTAGATTTGGTTGTATTTTCTATTTAGGTTTTTTATAGTTTATTATTTTTATATTTGACTTTTATTTATTAAATTATTTTTATATTTTAGATAGAGTTTAAGTTTTTTCAATTTATAATCTAAAGTCTAAATTTTTTTTATAAAAAGTTCATTTATTTTATGATTTAATTGTCACATGCTAATATATCATTGTCAAGATATTAGATGTATGATTTTATATATTATCATTTTATTTATTTATTTATTTTTATTATTTTGATTTTATAAAAAAATAGTTTTAACTTCTTTTATTTTTTGTGTGTTTAATTTTTTAGGTTGGAGTATTAGTTTTTTATTTTAAAAGTTTGGAGTCATTTTTATATTATCAAAAATAAGTGGTCATTTTATTTATTTTTAGTAATTTTTTTTAGTATTGTAAGTGTCTTGAGTAGTATTTAGCATTTTGTGTCAAGTATAATATATAAAAAAATTCATAGCTAAGTCTAGATTTTTTTGTGAGTCAAGTTATTTTTCCAAGTCATCAAATAAGCCTTGAAAGGTAGCTTTCAATAAAATGGGTTTTCAATGTAAAACAAAATCACATGTTTATAATTGAATGCATTATCAGTTGAAACTAAGATTTGAGTTTCTCACCCCATATTATAAATAAGGGGGGGATGTTAGGGGGTCAAAGCATAATACTATGTCCCACTAGCTAGCTGAAAAAACATAAAAGAATATTAAAAAATAAATCCTAAAAAATATTTAATAATTTTTTTAAAAAATTGAAAAATGTATATACACTACATATTTGTATATATAGTCTAAAACATATTTTTTGATTAATTTTAGTGACCCAAACTCAAGATATTTTTAGAATATGAAAGTGTATGTGGCCTCTTTATGTGAAAAATTAGGACACACTATTATGCTTCGACCCTAGGAATTAGTCCTAACATGGATTTATTATTTATTTTTATTATTTGTGATTTGGTTGTGAAAATCATGTAGCATAAAATAATATAGGATATTGGTTGTTAGAACAACCAATCCTAAATTAGTGTTAAGGTTGTTTGTTAGTTGTTATTTTTACAATGAACATATTGTTATAAGTTTTGTTAGAAGGATTTTATGACATATTGTAATCTCTGAATTAATAAAATTATTTATTTTAGGACTAACTCCCTAAAATTATTCTATGTGCACTTTGACCTTCAGCTTATCCATGTATCATGGGTTCAATTCTAACAATAACAAGATAAAATCTCCACTACCTATAATGAAACCCTTGGTTCTTATGACAAAACCATCTCATATCCTTTCATTTTGAAAAAACTAATTTCATTATGTAAAGTTTGGTTTTGATATTTTATAGGGTGGTTTTATTCCATGTTAGGGTTGATTTGTATTTTTTTGCATAAATTCCATCTTTTCCACTTCCAAACTATGATGGTTCATACCACAATTTTTTTATCTTTCAATTTCAACATCTGAGACTTGAGTTTCCATGTTTTTTGCATAATTTATTCATGTTTAATCCTTAATTTTATATGTGATCACCCTCATGACAACCTGCATCACTCCAAATCTTTTTTTATAACTTCCCATTCCTCCCAAGTTTATCTTTTAGTTAACCAACTATTAAACTCGCCCTTGAAGCCTCCTTTTTTATTCTACAAGTATCTTAGTTTAAGATGAATTTTAGATCTAAATTTTGAATTTAATATTGTTGTTTTAATCTCTACACAAGCCCAACCTAATTTTAGTTTTAGAAAAAAAAATCTCTATCTTTGTTCATCTTTGTGGTCGTTATACATAGTTTTATAATGGAGAATTCACTTGATCATTAACACAATCTTTTCTATCAGTGGATCATCCAACCAAAATAAAATTACACTATTATTTAGGGTTATGTATTCCTAATTTTCCTTATTTATTTACCATCATTTTTCAAATAGTTCTTACAAATATACTTATTGGAGGATCTAGGTTACTAAGAATGATATATAACAACAATCTCTTTCCTTCCACTTAGTCTCACCTTGATCAGGTTGAAGGTTTTCAATTTTAGTGTTACTTATTATTTATTATATTAGATTAGTTTAATTTATTAATTATATTAGATTAATTTTAAAAAATCAAAAGGAAAATAAAATAAATCTCTCTCTTTCCTCTATTGTACCAAAAACATAATCTAGATTTCTTCTTTGTAATTGCATTTTAGAATCTTGGAAAGAACATAGAGTTGCATATCATGTATGGTAAACTGATAAAAAAATAAAATGGGTACACCCATTATAATTGGGTTTAGTTTTTTATTTTAAATAACTTCCCATTTACAAATAATTCTCAATCAAACACCCACAAAAACATAGATAAATTAGATAGCCAAAACCTTACATGCTAGATCTTGAATCTATTATTTCTATTAGTGAAAGAATGTTATTTTTAAAATTTAAACGTATAAATTTATAATATTAAATTTTCATTATCTAATTCATATATCACTTCATTTCATAATCAAATGCTCAAATACTCTCAAAACTAGTTTATATCTTGCATATGTGGACAAATTTATCAAATTCTTAGTAGTCTTGTTTGATGGAGTTTTTAAATTTGATTTTCCATTTGCATGTTGGAAAAAGATATATTTCATAGTATCATCTCACCTTATTTTCATTATAAAATAATAAAAAAATATAGCTTAGTTTATTTAACTTACATTATACAAAGTAGCTCACACCTAGGAAAAGCTATAAAATCAGCACTTGCATATCATCTTTGGAATTTTAGCCTTAACTTTATACATATTAAAAAAATTGGAAAATAACACAAAAAATTATTCCCTAATTTAATTTCATATCTTTATTTTATTTTATTCCACACTTCATTTTAATCAAGTAGAGAAATTCACTTTCTTTTACCAAATATTGTCAAAAAAAACTCAAACATCTAGAAAAGCCTTGTTGAGAAGAGAACAAGCCACAAACCTTGATTAAACACTCATAAAACAAGTATATCACTCAAAAATTATAATATAAACAATATTTTATGATTAATTAAACCCATATAAAAAAATTCTTTTATATGTCTTGACAATTCTAGAGTGTCTTTATCTCATTAGAGTTGGTCTTTTCCATAGGGTTAAATCTCATGTTCTTAGAAGCAATTTACAAAGTGACATTAGTGAATAAATCATATTAAAATTATCCCATTCTATCCCCATCATTAATATCATTGTTAAATCCATTCAATAACTTAAATAATAACAACAGATCCTTGATCTTCCCATAGTCATTTAACCCCAAAATCGAGCTCACCAACATAATGTTATCCAAGCCTAATTATTCACATCTCCTTTCCATTTTCTCCTAGGGAATAACCTCATAAAATTATAATATGATATATTTTACCACATTTCCACATTTATCCAACCCAATCACACCCACTTCATTATCCCTATTATTGATTAGGAGTTTCACCTCCTTGTCATCATTGACATAGAGGGACCTTGGAGTTATATCTCTTCCCAACTCAAACTCCACAATGAAAACCATGATGTGACAAATATATTATGTATGTGTCACAATCATCCCATACCTATTATCATCCAAAACCCCATTCCTAAATTCAATCCACCCATTATGTATATTCTCCCATTTATATACCCATTATGTTAGTTGTCTCGTCTAGACCTTTAAAATTTGAGTCGATAGATTAGCATGTTGATTTCCACATGTATACACATAAAAAAGGGTAAATTTATATATCTCTCTACATACATGCATGTGTATATGTATCCTTGAATTAATTCATGTATGTATGTATTTATTCATGTATATGTGTGTATGTCAAATTTTATGTGCATTAGTGTCTTATTACAATCTCCTCCATATAGGGAAAGTGTGTCCAATATCCCAAAAACACAAAAATATTTAATGTAGATAGTGTAACCCTAGGTCACCCCATAGGTTGAGATCCTATAGAGGCTGTGTTTCATATAATCCTAATCCTCTTCTAATAAGGACCTAAGGAAAATTGATGGGGATTGTATGTCCTACTCTTGTGTTGTTTATGGTCCATGCCTACTAAGAATGATGTGCCTCTTGTATACACAATATTTTCAAAATTTCATCAATTATTGATGATTTATCTCTTTTAAGAACCCATCAAGACTCAATCTCTCTTAGTGCATTCCTTAAAGGGTGTACTAGGAAAGGGGTGGGTCGACCATTAGTGCTTCATAGGATTGTTGTCCCTATACCACCACTTTTTATCTATCCAAGTTCTCCTAAACACTTTACTAAGCCTTGTATCATCTCTTTCACCCTCTTCTAAGTGTTTACCACCTTAATTAGTCCTTACCTAATCCTAAAACCCTTTTTAATGGTTTACATTACACTGTCATCCCCATCAACCCTGTACTCAAATTGGTAAAACACATTAAGGGTCTAGGTCAGCCAAGACCAAGACCTAATTTGATTTTATCAATAATGATATAGAGTCGATTAAGATGACCCTATTGGCTAAACTTTAAAAAACATTTAGGGTTATATTTAGTGATATATACACATTCTTTTTTCCATTTTTAAGGGAGACAATAGAGTTAATTATTCTTTTGTGCTTCTTTACAATATATTATTCTACCTTTCTACTTGAGGAGTCATCGCTTAGGGTTTATACTTGGAGAAAAATCATGTCTTATGGAAAAGTTTTAGATGTTTTGGAATTTATTAGTGATCCTTACAAACCATAACAACACCTTATGAAGTACCTTTGGCCAAGGGATAAATTGAGTCTCGACAGGTTTATCTTCACGATAAGTATCTTTAACTTTATTCCTTTATTTTAGTAGATAGAAGTAGCATAAGTAATGGCTTTTGAATATTTTAATCTCTCCATGAATTAGGGTTTTACCTATACATAGATTAATTAGGATTCTCTTTTGCATGTTTACTTTTATTTTTACTAACCTCCACTTTGTGCCATAAGATTTATTGAGCACTAGATTAGATTTTAATTTCCTTGTCATATAATTTTGTGAATATGAAAACATATGACCTAGTTAGCGTCATTGCATGGTGTTAATTGAGTAGAGTATTTGGAACCCTTTATATTTATATTATTATGGTAATATATCCCTTGATTAGGTTTAGTAAATCCATCTTGGTTATGATCCTGAATATCTAATGTATCAACAATTGAAAGTGTAAGTAGGATTTATCTTCTTAGAACTAGGATTGATTAATAAATCAGTTGCATTTCCCTTTGCATAAATTTTGGTGAACCCAATGTGGATAAAACCCTTGTAGGTTTTATTTCATTCTCTCATTTTGTTATCATATTATATTTTTCTATTTTTTTAGTATTGTATCAAACTAGTTGATATAGTTCTAATAGTCTATGTGTAGGTTTAACACATAGTCACTCCAAAATGACTTTATTATATTTTTGAAGGTCTTCTCAAAATATAGATTATTATATTAATCAGGTCATCATAGTATTCTTTTTCAACCCAATATTTGCATACATAGTCAAAATAGTTGACTGTGTTCACAATTTTCTTCTTTCATCATACAGGTTTACAAACATAGTCAAGTAAGTCATCTCTATTCACAACTTCATTTTTAGCACATATGTTTTTCAAACTTTATCAAACTAGTTGAATCAATTATCATAATTTTGAATCAAAATTTGAGCATCACAACATAAAAAATTTCAATCTAAACATCTTCAAGCCCATCAAGGTTCATTCATATCTTTTATATCACTTCAACTTTTTCTTTTTAGTAATATTTTTCACAAGTTTGCAATATATAAAATTGAATCCCTAAAACAAACTAGGTTGACCTAATTGACATAGTTATATAGTCTATCTTTTATCTTGAATACATAATCAACTTATTTAACCATGTTCTTCTAGATCTTGCTTCTGTAGAATAGTAGTCACCTAGCCGAATTTGTTCTGCACTATTTGCATACAATGTCACCTAAATTGACTATGTACTCTTCTCAATAAAATAATTAACCTATATTTTCTATTAATTAATTCACATTTCTTTTTAGTTGTTTACATGCTTAGAGTAACAAAATTATATTAAATAGGTGATTTTTTAATTTATCATTTTAGTCACACTATTTTTTTTCACACACTTCCAAATCACTTTACATTCAAAAATAATTAAACATTTGTCTTCCCAAGGCATACCTACTTGGATTTCATCATCAAGGGGAAGTTGACTTGGTTTTTTGGCCATGTATAAACCTGTTGTTGATGGTATATATTGGTAAATCACCTGATAGTCTAATCACTATGAGATTGTGAAGTTAGTGGATAGGCCCCAATACCAAGCTAATACCATTGCCAGTACAAATCCATTTCAACCTAAATGTCTTAAAACTAGTCTTAGATTTATTTATGGTTATTCATTGCAACCAATTTCCTAATCACATTAAAATTAAACTTCATTATAGTTTAATAACACTTAGGATGACTAGTTAGTTAGAATATACTTTCTAGTTTTTTCTTTCTCTTTGATCATTGTCTGTTGTATTGTAAAACTCACATTGGCCAGCATTGGTGCAAGGTTTATGATATGTGTTCCAATTAGATCAATCACGCTAATCTAATTACTTGTGTGTTGATTAAATTTTCTTATATTATATCTTTTAAAACCCTTCTCTATTTTAAAACACTATCATTTTGGTTGATACATTATATTACAGACTATTTATCTTTTTTTCCTGTAGTACATAGTAGACTTGTTTGACTGTGTATCCTTATCTTCCTATTTAGTACCGTATCTAAGAATTAAATAGTTGACCAATATGACTATGTCTTCTTATCTCTTGGCATGTTCCTTATTCAATAGTATATTATTGATCCATATGATTGTGACTAGCTTAATTTTGTCCTCTTATTATCCTATTCTATGAATTTTATTCACATACTATGTCGACCCAATTGACTTTGTACTTATTATCTAACATTGTTATTTATCTAACTGAATTTTCCCCTATTTTTCATTCTTATTTCCTAATCTCATATTCCTTATTCAATCATCATGAAATCCCCTATCAAAATCTTTTTGGATAACTTAAATCCATTTAGACACTATAATGGGTGCTCTTTTCTTCCTATCTTTACTTCCCAAAAGGATCCTCACTCTTTGAGGACCTCTTCTCCTCCCTCATCTTTAAATTGAAATATGGTTCAAATCACTGTAACATATGAGATTGGTAGATTATATCCTTTAAATATCTAGCAAGACAATTCCCATATTCAAACATCTCACCATAATAATGGGGGGGGGGGGGGAGGGGGGGGGGGGGGGGGGGGGGGCGGCAGGGGGGCAGGAATTGACACAATTTTATCCAATAACCCCATAGGGAATATACCACTTATCAACCCTCCCTCTCATACCAATTTGGGTAGTCCTCCTAAAAACACCAACCCACCAATTGATACCATTAATATTATTACATAGATAGTGCAACAAATGAACATAATGCAGAAATATAACACCTCCTAAATTATATAATTACAACATCATTTGATCAACATGGATAATCAACCTCCCATTCTTCTCCTTCAAAACAATCAAAATTTTATTCCTCCACCTCTTAGAGGTATCGTGGGGAATGTCATCCCCCAACCTATCATGCATAATAATATGTTTCAACACATCCAAAATGATCCTTTATCCCATTTCATTATTTATATTGATATTGGTAATATATCTCAAACTATTAAATATGATGGGACTAAAGATATTTCATCCTTTCTTAAGGCATTTGATAATATTTATAAGGTGTGGATCCAAATTAATACTTTTACCACAACCAAATTTTTAGCTAAAACTTTCACCAATGATGTACTATGATGGTAAAACAAACTTCCCAAGCATTATATATGGTAACTAGAAGATTTATGAAATCCTCTAGTTATAGAGATTCAACATAATGATCTTCCCAAAAATAGCCTTAGCCATTTCATCAATGTTAAGCAATATCGCATTGGATCATCTCATGATTTCATCAAACAATGGAAATCATTGGCTAACAGGGATGATCATAACATGATTGACAACAAATTTTTTAAATTTTTTATTACATTAAAACCTTCACTCCAATAAAAGATTAAAACTTTTACCCCCTAAATGTTAAATGAAGCTCTTAACCAAGCTAAATATGAAAACTTCTTAATGAAATAGTTTGAACCTAATACCAAATTCATTAATTGAAATTTTCAAAATTCAACTAATGCAATAACTAACAATCCTCCTCAACCCAAATTAGGAGTAGCTAAAGCCAACAATCCCAAACCTTCTCATATGCCATTTACTGTGTAGCAAATGAAACAATTTTTATCTCCCTCTAAACCATTTACTTACCCCCAATAATCCCCCTAAATGGTATGACCCTAATCATTTTTTAGGTTCCATGATGATATAGGTCATTCAAATGAAACATGTAGAGGGCTTACAAATTTTTTTGTTTCATTTATTATTGGTGATTCATTCAATCAGAAATCTATGATTAAAATCCATCGTCAAGATTACCTTAATGCTTCTAAAAATAAATAAGCCTCCAAATATTCTCCTTCTAACAACCAAAAAAAATTCTCCACATCTAACACTCACCAAGAAAACAAAGATATTTGTAAAATTTATGCCATTTAAAAAAAAATATTACACCAATTCCTAATATGTACATGTGGCTAAAGTTAATTATCAATGTAAACTATCCCATAAATATCCCATCACTAAACCTAAGAAACCATCTTTGGAAGAGTAACTTCTCAAAGATACCATTACTACCTACTTAGCTTTGAAAACCAATGAGTAACCATCTCCTCATTACAAACCTCCAACCACTTCTCTTCTTCCTAAACCTATTTTACCTTTTAAGCCTTGTGTTGGTGCATCTTCTTCTAAAACCCATTTGAGCTTCTTATAAGAACTCAATTATATGCCTTGAAAAATTCCTTTCATGGAGTTATTTTTTACCTCTCCTTACCACCATAAATCCCTCATGAAACAACTTCAATAAATTGAATATCCATCTCCTTTAGAAGAGAAACCATCTTCTCATGAGCCTCAACCAACCAAAGTGCATACCATTGAGTCCATTTGTCCTTCTTTCAAACCTTCCATAGAGTTATTCAAAGAAGACATGATCAATGATAAGATCCTCTTTCAAGCTGATGATCCACCCTTGTTCATTAAAATAGCCATTAATACCACCCTAATTCATAAAGTATTAGTAGAGAAAGGATCTAGTATTAATGTGACATCTCTTTGGCTTATCCAACTTGGCTATAACAAAGATTGTCTCAAACAAACTCATTTGACATGTCATGGATTTTGCAAAGCTAATCAAAAACCACTTTTTTGTATTTGTCTCCCTCTTACTATTATACCTAATACTATACAAACTAAGCTTATGGTCCTCGATTTACCATTATCTTAAAACATAATCCTAGGATGCCCATGGACTCATCGAATGAAGGATATCGACTCTTCTAGTAGCCAATGTATAAAGTTCTTTCATAATGGTAAAAGGTATAAACATGAGAGTGATCCTAACCCATGGAGTATTTATCTTCCAAATCCCAAATCTCGATATCAAATTCCAAATATTTCAAATATTAATAGTGACCCTTACCCAAATTTATCAATATGAATATGGATTTACATTTCACTCTTGTTGATTATGATGACAATGATCCTAATGACTTAAAAAATACCTAAAACACTACCAAACCACCTCCTTACATCTCATAGTGATTATCTCCCTCATTATTACTTGTTATTGTATCATCCATCTCATCAATGAGATCATTTATTTTCATCCTCCATGCAATTTTCATGAAGCATATTACACATATAATAAATTCATGTGTAATTATTATGGAGTGGATAAATTATTTCAATCTTCTTTAATCATGTCTTCACATAAATTCATCAATTTAAGTCTCTCATCTTCCAAAGTTCCCCCCTGAGTCACAAACATGTATAATTTATAAAACTTATGATGATGACTACATCATGTCTCAATATCAATCACAAGACTTGGATGTTCAACATTATTATACAAATTTATCTCAAATACATGCTTTTAACCATGATGTCCATACTATTTCAATAGATTTTAAGTTAGCACTTAAAGGTCATGTACCTCCTACTAATTCTCTACTTCTCTATACTACTTGGGTGATGGAAAAAATCTTACCTTTTATACCTTCAAAACTTCTATCATATTTTATAGCTCCTAAAAAACAATCATTCTATCTGATCCTCCCCCCATCAATAATGTTAATGATGAAATAATTAAATCTGATCAATCTTTCTCTTCAATTCCACCTACTCTTGAGATCACCCTAGATATCAAGGCTATAGATATACGTTAAATACACTCTAAATATGATCTCCATGATAAAAAAATAATTGATCTCAAATTTGACATGTAATATTATGTCCCTCTTCCTATGTTGCCTAGTAATGAAGCCATCCTTGAAATGTTCCATGCCTGAGAAACTCAACTTCATTGGCAACATCATAAACTTGGGAACTTAAATAAAAAATCCCCTTGTTATAGCAAATTTATTTCTAACATTAATCCTAAAATAAATCTCATTTCCTCTCTGCCTAATGAACCATACCATTTTCAATATGAAAATGATATGCTTGTCGATAAAACTACAAGAATTGAATATAGCACCCCATCATGCCCTTGACCTATAACAGTCTCTAAAGAACTTACACTAACTGAACATGATAACTTTAGTTTATTATTTGATAAATATCATGATAATTTCACTTGGTCTTATTAAGACATGCTTGTCATTGATCCTATTATTATGGTGCACAACATCATCACCTATCCTGATGCCAAACCTATGTGGCAAAAACAATAAAAATTTCCCACCAAAGTTTCTAATTTATGCCATAAAGAAATCATTAAACTTATCGATGCCAAAATTATAAAAAATATGGAATATTCAAAATGGGTCTCAAACATTGTCCCTATTCACAAAAATATCATCATTTGCATTTGCATTTGCATCAACTTCTATAACCTCAATCTTGTTTATCCCAAGGATAACTTCCCATTACCTTCTATAGATGCCATAATCAATTCTATTGTTGGATATGTAATGGTGTCCCTTATGGATGGTTTTTTACGCTATAATCAAATTCATATCATCCCTAAAGATCAACTTAAGATAATTTTCACCATAAAATGGAGCACCTATTGCTATGTTAAAATGCCTTTCAACTTTCAAAATGTTAGATCTACCTATTAATGGGTTATGATGCATATTTTCCATGACCTTATCCATAATATTATGGAAACTTATGTGTATAATCTCATTGATGACTATAAAATCTAAAAAACTCATCTTTCTAATCTCACCATCATCTTTGATCACCTCATCAAATATAAATTTACACTAAAACCCTACAAATGTGTCTTTATCATCACATATGGTAAATTGTTAAGGCTCTTAGTATCTCTTCATGGTATTGATGTCGATCCTAATAAGATAAATGTTATTATCAATATCCCTACTCTACATTCCATTCTACATATTCTCACTTACCTTGTCAAGTTTGGGGCAATAAGACGATTTATCCCTAAAATGTCTTATCACATCTATTATATTAATTCCATTCTTAAAAAAGGTAATGCTCTCAAATGGACTGATCCTGATTAGAAATCATTTGACAATATGAAATAATCATTTCTTCATCTACCCAACCTTTATCTAACCTCTAATGATTATCCTCTAATATTTTAAACTTCTTCCACACTTGTATCAGTTGGGGCAATTATCACCCAATAAGATGATACTAAAATAGAGTATGCCATCTATTATATTAGTTAAGGTCTAATTGAAAATTAAAAATGTTACTCTAAATTTGAATATGATTGCCTAAATATCTATTTTGCAATTGAAAACTCCATCATTATATGTTATATCAAACAATTTATGCTATAGTTCATTCTGGTCCACTTCATCATTTTTTATCTAAAGCATGTTCCCCTAGAGATAGAATTAGAAAGTGGATGGTCCTTATAATAAAATTTGATCCCCACATTATTATGAAAAAAAAAATCAAAGGAGAAATAATTGTTGACTAAATTACAACTCCCATACCTATTACTGATCACATGCAAGTTAATCTCCGTGATGATTATATTCTCTATATTGAAGGTATTTATCAAGCTATATCTCTTAAGGATTACTTCCTTAATTTCACTATTAAACTAGAAGCTAGTAATCAAGAAAATTATTATATCCTTCAAGTTAGTAATAAATCTAAATTAGTCATCAAATAACTTCCTAAAATCAACATCAATTTGTATGAAGATACTTGGACCCTTCATTTTGATGGTGACAAATGACTTCAAGGAGTTGGGGCAGGTTATATACTACCTAGTCCTCTTGGTAAAATTATTCCTTTGTCATTTTAAGTTACATTTAATTTCACTAATAATATGGTGGAATATGAATCATTAATCCTAACTATGAGAGAGGCACTTGATTTAGATATTACATAATTGCACTCTGTGGGTGACTCCTAACTCATATGTCGATAGGTTAATGGTGATTATCAATGTAAAAACAAAAATATAATTAATTATCATCAAATATCTAGTACCCTTACAAAATAATTCATTTATTTTACCATCAAGTCCATCCCTAGATATCAAAATTCTATCATTGATTCACTTAATTCTTTAGCATTTCTCTTTCATCTACACCAAGTTATTACTAATTATACATTTATTTTTCAAATAATAAAGTCCTCATATTTAATTCAACCATAAGATTCACTTATCTGCCACATTGAGGTTATCACCATTTGATAAAGCCCATGGTATAAATATAGCATTCAATTCGTTAAGCATCAAACCTATCTTCCAAACATGAATTCTCATGAAAACACTTAGATTCATAATCAAGATTTAAAATATATCTTTTGATATAACATCCTTTATTATCATAATGCTAAATGTTCCTTTTTTTGATGTGCAATGAAAGAAGAGGTTCCTCTTCTCCTTGAATAATCACATGGGGGAATTTTTGGTGGTCACTATAGTTGACATGCTACAACATGTAAATTCCTACATATGGGATACTTTTGGCCTACTATTGAAAAGGATGCTATCAAGTATGATAAATAGTGTAGTCCTTTCTAACTTTATGATGATCTTATTTATTGGGACCCTTATTTTATTATGTAAGTATTCACACTAGCACTATAGACACATCGACACTATAGACATCCAATTCCTAACACCATTTGTGCTTAAATCATCAATCTTACTTGAATTACACTCAAATTCCAAATTTAGGTCAAAATCACTAAAATATGCTAGATAGTTCAAACTTGTCATTTACAAGTGCCAATTTATGCCAAAGTATCCCTAAATAGGGTAATGCATTTTATGTGATTCCTAAATTTATTCAATTCATTTTGATTTATAGTGATGATTTCATTTTTTGTGCTTTAGATCACTCTTTTCTTATAATTCATTAATAAATGTCATGTACCTCTGTTATTTTGTGTTGGCAATGTCCTAAATGGGAATACAATTCCAATGCATCTAACATCACCTTCCAATTCTTTTTGAGTCAAATTATAACCCAATAATATGACTTTCTAACCATTTTGATTAATTGAGGGCCAATTTCTAAAATTTGCACCAAATTTATTAATCATTCTTAAAGCTAATTAATTTGGATCAAGAGCTTAAGTTTGTTTTCCATGGAGGTTATTAAATATTTCTTTTTGGAAATTGATTCCTATTAACTGCATCACCTAATGAAATAGTCTATGAGGTGGCATCTAAAATCCATAATTGTAATAAATATCATTATTATGGCCTCCCATACCTTTTTAATGCCTCCCATTCCTCATTAATTCCCCTTCTTTCCAAATCATGATCAGGATATTTATAGATTTAATTATAAATACTAGATTAATCTATGGTCACACATCTCAATCTTAAGATGGATGGTCATGGTTGATCCTGACCAATCTTAAAAATACATAAATAAAAGGCCTTACAATACCATTTTTAAGATAAATTGTGTAAAATTATAATTCTAAAATCTCTCCACAAGTCATTTGTGTTTTGATTATTGTGTTATTTGCATTTGCATTACCTTCATTGATAGGAAAAATAGATAGTTTAGATCATGATCCTAGGTTTTGCATAGAGTTCTTGAGGTAATGGAGGAACAAAGAAGCCATTTTTTATAAATAATAGAGTTCTATATTAAGGGGAGAACACACTTGGATCTGCCTTTGAATAATGGAGTCATTTGGGAAGGTAATGGTTGATTGCTTTCTTTTATTTGTATCTTGTTATCATTAACAACCACTGCATGAGTTGCAGATTGGTTAGCAAACTCTGCAGTCTGGACAGGACAAAAAATGAGGTGACAGGAAACATTAGAAAAGAAGATGGAACTAAGGGTGCTCATTCTTCATGATGCAACTCATACAAAGGAGGGAACGATTAGATTTTTATATAAACATAATGAGTTGGAGAAGTGGCTTCGCGGGGAAAGGTCTTCAATCATTAAAGAGGAAGGCTCTTGAAAGTGGAAGGCTCTCGAGGATCCTGAATGTGCCCAATCAAAGCCGACTCTCAAATCAAATTGGTAGCAGGTGGGATCATTGTAAAGTTCATAGCGACTGGGTTTCCAAGGAAATGAGTATGGCTCGTGAAAGGAAGGGAGAACCAAGGAAGCAGGAACCCAAAAACTATGACGAATGGAGAGAGAAACAAGATGTCTGGAGAATCCTGTAGAAAGGAAAAGTCGTGAACTATATGGAAAGCTCCATGGGTCAAAACCGCATATCACTATGGCCTTTTTCAAAAATTGGATTGATGAAAGGGTCACATTGCATGGTATCACAGTGAACCTTATAAAGGATTTTATAGCAGAGGTTATAGGGTTGCCTATGGATGGACTTAAATTCTCCAAGCAGACAAGCATTTCAAATGAGGCCTTTTATAAGTTCCCCAAGATGGATGTGGAAGAGCAGAAGCTGGTCAAGAATGGAGATTTCTATGAATTGGAATAGATTAAGGGGATATGGAGGGATGTCTTATGCTGTATAAGGGAGTATTTCATCCTAGACGGAAGGAGTAAGAGAGTGCATAAATTCCACTTTGTTTTCCTTAATCATTTTAGGCACAATTTAAGACTGTCTTTTCCCTTTTACCTACGCTATTCTTTTGGTCCAAAGTTTATTTTCTCACAGGAAGAAGGAAACACGTCCTATCCTGCATGAAGGCCTAATTCTGTTAATCGAAGGCTACTGTAAGAATAAAGCTATGATTAAGAACCCTAACCAGGGGAAAAATAAGGAGCTTGGGAGTAGAAAGAGTGAAATTGTAAAAGGGAAAGACAAAATCAAGTTCCCTAGCACCAATAATTAGAATGTAGAAGAAGATACAGAGCGGGAGAGAATTGATAAACCTAGGGAGGAAAATTTGGAGGAAGAAGAAGGAACTGAAAGCTGGAATACAAATTCAAATGAGGATGAAGAATGTCAAGAGAAGAATGAGAAAGAAGGAGTTAGCAAAGAGGAGGAATCTTAAAATAGTAAAGAAGAAATTGAGGAAAATCAGAAAGTGTCAGAGGAAGATATTGTCCAGGATGGCCCTATTGAGGACCTTTTTTTAAGAAATGAAAAGGAAAATGCAGTTCAGGATGACAATCAAGAAATGGACATGGAAATTCAAACTGGAACCAAAGAACAGTATCAAAGGGGCTGAGAGGATCACTTTGAAGAAGGTGGGAACAGTCCCAATAAGAATTCTGAGGAATGGAGAGAGAAGGGGCAGAATGATGGAATGCACACACTTATGAGTTGGGTTAATTGCAAAGTAGAGGCTTCTTTCCAACTTGATTCTTGGATGTGTAAGGAGATTAAGGATCTCAAAAGGAAAGTGGAAATTATGGAAGATAACCAGAAAGTTGCATGGAACAAAATTAACATCATGGAAAAATAGATAAGAGATATCCCCATCAAGCTCAAAGATTACGAGAATAACCTTCGAGAACTCATTAAGGAGAATAGAACAAAAATGGAGGAAGTAACATCCAATATTTGTGCTGCAGCTGTCAATATTGGAAAAAGAGCAAACGAGGAGACTAAATCCTTGGAGGGGCCTAGTAAAAGGATGAGACAAAGCTCTAGAAAGAAGGCTACACAAGAGGGAGCCAAGTTGGTGGCAACTACTACTCAGGATACTACTTTTGTGAAAGGTAAAGAAACTGTGAAAATGATTTTGGAACTGGAAGAATAGTCTGGTTCTTCTTGTTGGTTATGTTTATTGGTCCTGTTCTCTGGTTTCTTTTTGTAATCTTCTGTCTATGGTGCAGCCAGATCTTTGTTAAATCTGGGTTTTGATCGGTGGTCTCTCTGGTGGTTTCAGGTCCATATAAAACCTATTTTTGCTACTTCTCTATAGTATTTTTTAGGTTCTGCCTGTGGTCGTTGAGGCTTTATCTTTCTTTCTTTGTACTTGGGTTTCGGGGTCCCTTCAAAACCTGTTTTTACCTTAATCTAAAAACAACCACTGCATGAATAGTTTGAATTTATTTGTTTAGTTATTTATGTATTTCTCTTTGTTTTATTGACTAAATATTGAATAATCCAATCTCGTAATCCACTCCACATTTTGGCATGCCTGATGGGAGACGATTATGCACCCCACATATTTGAATAAAAATAGCTGTTAAAATAGCTCACATATTTGAATAAAAATAGTTGTTAAAATAGCTCTTATTTTTATTTTTTTTCCTAAATTTTTGATAGGTTATTTTTACTAGTTTTATCCTCATTTTTTCAAAATTTTATTACAATCTATTTTTTAGTTTATAATTTATGACTCTTTTAGTGACTGTCACTTTTTATTTTCTATTTTTTTTGGTAAAAAAGACTAGTACATAGTTAATAACTATTTTTATTGATACTTTGGATATAATTTTTTACACATAGATTCCCCTTGGAGTTATTCATATTATTTAAAAATTTCATGACAAAATTTTATATTTTTTAAAAATTATGATTAAAATACTAACTTTAGGTTTTTATGTTTTATATGTTCGGTTTTATTTGTTTTAACCTTCAACTTGTTGTTTGCATGTTTTTTATTATTATCATTATTATTATTATTATTATTATTATTATTATTATTATTATTATTATTATTATTATTATTATTATTATTATTAGATTTATTGAGATTTTTGCTAACCATTGCCTAACCTAACATGTTTATATTTTTTGGTTTTGCCTTTGGATCAATAGGTCATCCAAATCCAAGAGCATACTTTTCAAGTTTGCTTGTTTAATTTGAAAAAGTGATTTCATGATAAACTACATGATGACCATTTTATTACAATACCTACTTGGGAAGTGATCCATTTGTGATTAATTAAGTCTTTTTAACCTCTTTTGGGGTGCTTAAATATAATTAGGAACATTTATATTTAGTTCTTAAGGAAAAATTGATTGTTTTTTTAGTTGTTATTTAAATCTTTTTGAAACTTAAGGCCAAGGAGCTAAAGAAAACCACCAAACATTTCAATTTATTGCTTTAAAATTGAACTCGCTTCAAAGTTTTATTTTAACTAAGTCATTTATCATTGTTTACTTAGTTAAAATTTGTTTGAGAAAAAAGGAAGTTATGCATGTATGCTCTCCCCTATCCCCTATAGGGAATTTATGGGATCAAAATCACCATCTTCATTACAAATTTTCTTAGTCCAAAGATATAAAAGAGATGTTGTGAAGGCTCTCCCCAAAACCCACATGGCTTGGGTGATCTATAAACAACCATAAAGCTCTTTTACTTAGTATTTTATTTCATTGCATCTTGGCTTGTGAGGGGGATTTCATCACCTTCCATAAGTTCTACATAGAAGCTTTGACTTGGGGCTTCATCTCCTCTCATCATCTTCAACCCCTCTCCATGGGGGGGTATATAAATTGGGATCCCCTCATTAGAATGGTGGTTTAATTGGTTAAACCATCTATGTTAGTAGAGGTTAAGGTCAGGACATTTGATCATGTTGGACATTACTACACTGAGAAAGTGATGGATGTAGTGGTTATAAAAAGGGATAGACCTTTTTATAACAAGCCATATGATATGGAACCAAATGATGTGTTTCTTCTTTTTTTCTCTGACATGAAAGTTGGTAGACATGGGATCCATCTAGAAATGTTTGAAAACTTATTAGTTTAGTTAACCCCACTTTGCCACACCTTGTTAGTTTAGGGCTTAAGACAAATAATTAGTTGATTTATCTTTGTCTTAGATTACTTGGTATTATTTTGGGTTGAAAATTTCTTATTAACAAAACATCATAAACCAAACACATTGTCCACAAATTTCTTGAACAAGGAGGCGTTATGTTGTCCAAGTGAAAATGACCTTTTTCCTTGTTCAAATTGTCATCTTAAACATTGTGTCATATCATCCATTTTGGTACAGTTATGCTTCATATTTGAGTCTAGATCATTTTCCAAATTCTACTAAGTCCTTTATTGATAATTTAAATTCAAAATTGGACATTTCTATGTTTTAAAGGTTGATGTGTTAAATTGGGTTCACCATTTGCAATTGACTTGTTTTAACTTGGGTTCAATTTCCCATTTGAATTGAGGGCCATTTATAGAATCATTGTCTCAATATAATATTTGGTAGACACAATTCATCTTACATATCACTCATACTTTGAGTCTTAGAACACATTTTATACTACCATTCCTATTACCATGCAGCAACATTGTGCTACCCATTTGGTTTTAGCTTTATACTTAGGAATTCTTACATATTTCCACATCATGAGTTTCTTGGTTTGAATTGTCTCCTTCCTAATATGAAGGGTTTTCATCTATTTTTCTAGTAGCAACTCATAAAATTTGAACTAACTTTCTAGTATTAACCTATCTCAAAAGTCTATGTTTTAGTGTACTAGTGACACTTTAGGCTTTTCAAGTTATCAGACCCTCTTCTAATTTATATGATTTTAAATTTACCCAAAGGTTGAGCAATTTTTTGAACACATTCTTTTAATTATGTGTGGTTCCAATCCACCCTCCTTTTATAGTCTTTTTGGTACCTTAGTCATTTGTTTGGAAGAAAAATCAAAATCCATACCTTATTTAAATGTTTACACAACATTGATCTAAATTTAGTAAAATGTGTAGAGAAACCCTTTCTAGACATGACTCAAAGGTTCACTCGTAGTGGGGTCCCTTATGACCCTAGCTATGAGGATGAACACTTTTATGATGGACAAGATAATTTCATTATCTTTGAGGACATTCCTACACCTATAGGATCTGAAGGGGATTATATTAAATATCAAGAGAACTAAGATGAAGCACTACTTAGGTTGATAGATTTTAGTACTAGACTACCCTCAAATTTTACGATGGATAAATTGCATACCTTAGTTAGATAAGGAGAACAACAACAACAACAAAAGCAAGCTTTTGCATAATAAAACATACCTTCTTCCTCTAACAAAGGTAGAGAAATACTTATAGAGTAAAAACCAACTGATCAATATCTTGTTAACAAGATTAAGAAAATAATTCAATGGTATGCCAATCAACTTATCACATACTTAATCAACTTTATTTTTGATACTTCAATCCACAAAGATGCCTCTAAGGAACAAAGAAATGTTATTAAACTTACATAATAAACATTGATTGAGAACTCAATAATTGATCAAGGTATCTCAAATGAATAGAAAAAAATATAAGAGGCTATGCAAAATGTTTTTCTAGGCATGGAACACACATTATATAATCACCAAGAGCCTCATATCACTTTACAAACATAGAAGCCCAAACATTCAGTTCAAATTGAGGAAATCCCTCAAGATAATTTAGATAGTTTGTCTCAACCAATGCAAAAATTAGTAAATGGACCAAGGACTCCCCAAAATCAATAAAACACATATATTTCAAGGAAACATATTCCAAATAATCAATGGCCTATTCAATTGACTCTAGGATAAAATCAAAACCAAGTTATGGAATGTAGGGCATATATCCCTCATAAATCCATTTAATAATAGGGGCACATTCAACCCCAACAACAATAATAATATGGCACATTCCACCCAAACAATAATAAAAATAGGGGCATATTCCACCCCAATAGAACTATTTTCAACCTGTGAATGCACCAAACATGTAAGAGTGGAACTCCATGAAGGATATTGTCATGTTTGAAGACTAGAAACAAGATCAAAAAGTAAAAAATTGATAAGATATGTCCATATCCATTTTATTTAATCATTCTCTAATTCCCCTTTCTACATCATTTCAAGGTACCCAAATTTGATAAATACAAAAAGAAAGGGTGACCCACTTGAACATATCCAGGATTTTTTTTATTATGATAAGAGGTTACTTATAGTATCATGTTCCTACTTTGATTGTTTCTACAAAGTCTAGTGGGACAAGATTTAGATTAGCTACTTAAGTTACCTAAGGGATCAATTATGGATTGGAATGACTTATCTAAAAATTTCATCAACCATTCTCATTCAACATAGAGCATGAATTGACTGTTGTTGACTTACGCAAAGCCAAATAACATGATGGAGAAAGATTCACTACATGTTTATAGAGATGGAGAGCACTAATAGGTTACTTTCAACATAATATGCTAGATAAATATTTGGAAGATATATTTTTACAAAACATACATCCTGAGGTCATACATAATCTATGTCTAGCTTGTGCTAGCTCATTTTAGGAGATCATAAACAAGGGTGTATAGATTGAGAAGGTTATTATTTCTAAGGGCCTTGTTAAGATATTTTCATAGGGTCAAACATCAAATCAAACCCCATATTATAGTTAAAAAATTGTATAAGATAATCCTAAAGGCTTTAATAAGAATAAGAACATGAATGGAAATGGGGAATCAGACACATCTAAATGGTACAAGCTTTGCCGACCCCAAATGTAAAATTATCTCCCCTAATCAAACACCTAATTTATAGATAAAAATTATATAGAGAGAAAACTATAGTGGTTTTAGGGTTTTTATCAAATTAGGATAACTGATAAAAGCAGTGTTATAAAATATCATAGTAGCTAACCTAGTTGTATGGCCAGTACCAAGGCCATTTCCTCAAAATCAACTGAAACTAGATTCGTACAAATATGGTAAAACTTTAATCACGTTGCTATTTATGGTGCTTATCATTTCATCCAATTTCAACATATTATTGAAGATCTCATTGAGAGTGGTGAAGTTGAGATTAAACTAGCCCCTAATTAGGACACAAATCAAGATATGGTAATCTACAAGGACCCTTTTCCTTGACATAATCAACCACCACCAAAGAACAATCAAAACCAAGGATAAAGGTAGAATCAAAACCAGAATCAAGGTCAAAATCATAATCAACATGAGAATAATCATGATCATAATACACATACTAATAATGTGAGTTCTAATAACATGCCTTACAACTATAAAAATATCATGGGATGCATTTCTACAACCCATATTACCATTGTTACTATTAAACCACATGAACCGTCTCATTATCCTCATAGTAAAGGACCCATCATTATAGGTTCAACACCCTCTGTCTCTAGTAATACCATGTCGAGTTCACATAATTATGTTACAACTTCATTTATATGGGCGACTATTTCTAGACAACACCTTTCTTCTAATTATAATGGCTCCTTGCCAACTCAAAATTATATAAATGCAACTAGACACCCTTGAGTCACCCTCCAAGGCCCTTTACCTTTATCTTTTGATTATATTATCTCTTCTCCACCTCTAGTTTGTGTAATCAAAATTAGACACTCATGAGTTACTCTCCAAGGCCCTTTACCTACTTCTTCCATAGAACCTAATATGAACATTGCACCAATGGATCCAAAGTTGACTACTATCCCAACCAAAGCCAATCTATCTCATCCCAATGTTGAAAATCCTTATAGTCTATCAGACTAATTGATAAAAATTTCCTACATAGATTTCCATCTTGGATCTCTTGTGGACATCTAAAGTCCATAGAACTATATTGAATAATCTTTTACAAAAATCCACTATTCCCAATTATCTAAATATTGAATAGTTCCAAAACCTTATGGGACATTTATATTCATTTTTTCAAGTGACATTTGATCAAAAAGACATGTCTACACTTGGACTAAGCCATAATAACTCACTATACATTGAAGTAGTCATTGAAAACCATAATATCAAGTAGATTTTTATATACAATGGTTCAAGGCTGAACATCATATCTCTTAATTTGGTACAAAGATTGGGCTACACTGAAAAATACATTCAACTAGAGACAATCACTATCAAGGCCTATGATAATGCTGAAAGGGAGTCTATTGGTATTATTTGTTTACCAATCATTATTGGGTCCATTTCACATCATACATTGATTCATATTGTGGACATTGAATTTCCTTATAACATACTTCTTGGTCATCCTTGGATCTATGAAGTAAAAGCCATTCCTTCTACCTTATATCAGTGCCTTAAGTTTCCCCATGATGGTATCAAGGTTACTATTCTCACCAATCAACAACCTTATGATTATTACAAACATCTTGAGGCCCAATTCCACAATTATAACTATTGCCTAGGTTTTGAATTCATTATGAAGAATAACAAGATTGTAGTTTCACATCCACCTCCATTCAATTATATCAACCCTAGTGATCTTGCTTCCACTTTGACTGATACATTTCCCATAGCTCTTGCAAAGAAAGTTGTTATTAAATATGTGGCCATTTACATATATAGTATTAAGGATGCCTTCCATGTTACAAAGTAGCCTAAAATTCCAAAAACATTTAATAATCCTAAACTTTCAAAGAATCCTAACAAACCCATAATTATTTGGCAATTGAAGAAGAAAAAACAAAAATAACTTGTGGTTTTTGTACCTACTATCACACTAAAGAAAGATTGAGAGAATTTTATTGAGGGAGATTGGTTATATTATGAAGGCCTTGCTAATTACTTTCAAAATATAAAGTATCCCATCCCTAATGAGATCATGGATCATCTTGATTATATAATAAAAAGACTTATTATAAAAGTTCAAGGAATCTTGGAACCCTTATCAACTAGAGTACCTAATTTTAATCATGGTATCAAATTTATATCACTTGAGGGTAACCTCATAACTTTTGAAAGTGATCATTTCGAATCAACTAGTGATGAGATTCTTGATAGTGACATAGAATCCCATTATAGCCTTTTTGTTGAGCTTGTTGACACAGACCTATTTTATTCAAATTCCATTTTAAATTTAACCATTAGAGCTTCACATCCTAAAGAAAGAACCCATTCTATTGGTTCTTCCCCTCTTAAAGTAGAACATCATATTTTTACCATTGAAGCTTCCTATCATGAAGCAAAACCTCATTATTCCCTATGTCTTTGCCATCTCAAACTCATTGATTGGGACCCAAAAAAAAATTCATATGCCTCGATGAGTTTCTATATTAAGAATCACTTGTAAAATATATGGGCCTAAGAGATGGATTGCTCATTAGTGATCAAAAATAAGGATTTGATTTTTTTAGTAGACCCTTTTTCCTACTTTGGAGAGAAAGAAAAAAATATTAGTCATAATAAAGAACAACAAAACAACAAATCATCTAGTCCAATCATCTATTAAAAAAAATAACAAATGTTTGAGCATCTTGCTCTTGATTTTATATAGGTTTTTGCTACTTGGCCTTTACCTAAGATGGCAGATTCTAATTCATCACACTATCTAGAAATTTGAGAGGAACAATAATAAGATGTGGTAGAAGAAGATGATCTTGACCATACCTTGCCTAAAACTCTAGAAGATAGATCCACACTCCCCATGGAAAACATGATAGAAGTGAACCTGGGAACCTATGAGGATACTAAAATTATTTATCTTAGGTATTTCCTTATTGAAATAAAATGTGAACAAATTATATGCCTCTTAAGGGATTATATTGACATATTTACATGGGCATACTCTAACATGTCAAGATTTAACCTAGAATTGGTTGTGTATCACCTTTTTGTTCATATCGATGTTGAACTACTCAAGTAGAAATTGAGGAAGATGCATCCATGCATCACCCTATTGGTTAAACCAAAACTAGAAAATTTTATAGAAGTAGGTTTTATTAGGCCATTAAATTACTCTAAATGGATCTCAAACATAGTCTTAGTAAATAAAAAGACCCCGAGTATACGTATTTATATTGATTTCAGATATATCAATAAAGCATTCCCTAAAGATGATTTTCCTCTACCCAACATAGACATGATTTTCAAATAAATTTTTGGGTATGAGATGTTATCCTTAATGGATGTATTTTATGGATACGCATAGATCAATATAGCCCAAGAAGATCAACATAAGACTGCACATGCCACTCTATGGGGAACATTATATTACCAAGTCATGTCATTTGGCTTGAAGAATGATAGAGCCACATATTATCATGACATGATTGTTATCTTACATGACATGATACATGATATTATTTATGACTACGTTGATGATATACTAGCAAAATAAAAAATAAGAGCTAGACATCCTAATGTTCTATAACGAATCTTTGAGAGGCTTCATGAATATAAAAATTTGCTTAAATCATAAGAAATGTGTCTTTAGAGTCACATCAAGGAAATTTATAGGTTTCATTATATCACAAAGAGGGATTGAAGTCAACCCTACCAAGGTCAAGGTCATTATGGAAATGCCTTCACCAAACAATCTCAAATAATTGTGAAGCTTATAAGGAAAGATCCAATCTATACGCAAGTTCATTTCTCAATTGGTAGATAAGTGCCACCCATTTACCCATATTTTGAAGAAAGGGGTAACTTATCAATGGGATGAATATTATGAGATAACATTTGTGAAACTCAAGACATATTTATCCAATCTTCCAATCTTGAGATTGCCAATGCCTGGAAGACCATTGCTTCTTTACATATCAGTAGTAGAGCATGCACTAGGGGTAATTTTGGCCTTATATGATGATCAAGGTAAAGAAAATGTAGTATATTATCTAAGCTACCCTCTGGTGGCTTATGAACATAATTATATGCCTATTGAGAAGGCATGTTTAGCTATGGTATTTGCTACCCAAAAACTATGAAATTATATGCTAAACAACAAAACTATTATTATTGCTAAGGTGGACCCTCTCAAATTCTTATTTTCCAAAGCATCTCTTCGAGGATGTATAGTTAAGTAGGTTATGACCCTAAGTGAATTTGGCATTGACTATCAAAATAAAAAAATAATTAAGGGGCAGGCTATTATTGATCAACTTATAGAAGCCCCTATCATAGATACTTGACCTCTAAATTTTGACTTTCTGGATGGTTCTATTATGGAAATAAAACAAGAATCATAAGAATATAAACAATTGAATCTATATTTTGATAGTTCTTTTACATCCCATGGATCTAGAGCTGGCATATTATTGATTACACCCTAGGGGTATCTAATTCCCAAATAATTCCATATACAATTTCATTTTATGAATAATATGGTTGAGTATGAGGCATTGATTATAGGGATTCACCTTGCCATACAATGGGATATTCAGAGTTTAAAAGTCTATGGTGATTCCCAATTAATCATCAATCAGACCATTGATCAGTATCAAACTAGATATGACAAGCTCATTCCTTACAAACAAATTTTTGATAATCTCAAAGGTCATTTTAAATCTTTGTAGTTTGAATAAATCCCAAGAGAAAATAATAGATTGACTGATATAATGGCAATGATTGGTTCCATGATACAGATTGATGATGGTTCTAAAGAGTATGAATTTTTTATTACAAATCTTCTTTAGCCTACACATGTTATACTAGATTTATAAATGTTATGTGTTATTACTGATCCCAATCCCCCACCTAAATTACCCTAGTATTAAGACTTGTATAACTACTTTCATGATCATGTTTTCCCAGCTGACCTATCCAATAGTTGGTAAAAACTATTCCATTACCTTTTATCATGTTATACCCTCCTAACAGACACACTTTATCATAAAGACTATGATATAATTATTCTTTATTGTTTATCTTTGGGAGAATCTAAGCAAACATTGAGGGAGGTTCATGAAGGAATGTGTGGGGCCCACACCAATGGTGTAGTATTAAAAAATAAGCTCCTTGAAATAGGCTATTATTGGCCAAAAATTGAGGCTAATGCTTGAAATTATGTAAAAAAGTGCATTCTTTGTTAGCAACATGGAAATTTGATACACACACCTTCATTACTGCTATAGCCAATCACAATACCATGCCCATTCTCAACATGGGGCCTTTATCTCATTAGGAAAATAAAACTAACATCTTCAAATGGCCATAAGCATATCCTGATTACTACTAAATATTTTACTAAGTGGATTGAAGCCATTCCTCTCACTTACATCACCATGAAGCATATTGCCAAATTCATCCATTACCATATCATCTATTGAGATGGCATCCCCACATTCATTATATCTGATAATGGTACATCCTTTCTAAATGAAGATGTAAAATATCTTTGTGAAAAATTCAAGATCAAACACAAGAAATCAACTCCATATAACCCACAAGGCAATAGACAATCCAATGCATCAAATAAAACTGTTATGGCCATTTTAAAGAAGATTGTCAATTATACTAGCCATAATTAGCACTTGCAAATATTTCCTACCCTATAGGCTTACAGAACCAATCATCAAACCCCAACAAGAGCCACTCCATACTTCCTTATCTATGGCATAGAATTTATTATCATAATATAGATCAAGCTACCATCCTTATAAATATCACTGGAGCATATTGAAGATGATGAGGACTACAAAGTCTCAAGGTTGTAATGACTTGAACTTCTTGATGGCAAGAATTTATCTACCCTAGAAAACTTGTAAGCCTATAAGAAAAGATTTTGAATAAGCTAAAAAAGCACATTCTCCCTTAGCAGTTTGACATTGGTGAGTTGGTCTTAAAATAGAACCAAAATAACATAAACATTAAATTCAAGAAAAAAAGGTAAGTTTCAACCTAATTGGTTGGGACCATTTACTATCATGACAAACCATGGATCAAGGTCATATCGACTGGTTAAACCAAATTGTGAAGAACTTCCAAAGCCCATGAACATTGTGCACCTTAAGACGTTCTACACGTGAACAAATTCAAACCATTATCTACAAGATCCCTTACTTGGGGGAAACTTATGCTGAAGTAATTTTACCTTGCCATTTGTATCATACCTTAGACCACTCTCACATGAGTCTTATTATTTTCATAACTTTGGATAGTGAAAGCTTTTGGACCGTTGGTACTTGAATGTATTTTATCTAACCTTAGACTATTCTCTTTGAGAACCATATTCTTTGGATCATTATCTTAAATAGCCCTATTTTTTTTTGTCTTGAGATTTTTGTAACCCAAACACTTTTTTTCCTCAACCAATTATGATTCTAACCATTTCTCATCAACATTATGAACACCTTTGATGGTAGTTCTATAAAGAACTTCAACTGGGACAATATTTCATATCTTATTCTACAAAAAAGTAAACAAGGACACATTTTAAGCTCATGTTTTTTGCCTACCACATGGTTATTTCAATTGACTTCATGTTGCACACTATTATATATTGCATTTATTCCTCTTTGATGAACATTGTTTTCTTTTCAATATACTCACTCTCACTGATTTGCAAGCATGTGTTGTTATAACTAACTTTATCTATTTTTGGAACTCTCAGTTAGTTGCCTGGTCCATTGTTTATATCCATGATTGTATTTATAGTTAGCCTAGTTGTTTATTGAAAATTCTACTCTTAGATGAGCATCTCCTTGACTAGTTTATTCCCCCTTACAAATATATTATCCCAAAATATCAAAAACATTAGAAAATGATTCCCAAAAGAATAAACACATCATCTTACACTTTTGTACATTTTGATCCTCATGCTCTTGCCATTTTTAAAGCATTTTATCCTACTAAATTTCCACTGTGAAA
Source organism: Torreya grandis (assembly GCA_037957365.1). NCBI lineage: Eukaryota > Viridiplantae > Streptophyta > Pinopsida > Cupressales > Taxaceae > Torreya > Torreya grandis. The sequence continues at coordinate 4,256,094 of JARHVA010000591.1, forward strand.
GTCATCTTGTCCCACCATGTCATGATATTGCCATTTTATAAGTAAATTAAGTCCACGCACTTGCCATTTTGCAAGATCATTCTCCTTCATCTCACCAAATTTTCATTTTGTAAGACCAATCTCATTTTTCAAGTCTTCCCTTTTCTTATACAACATTAATAATATGTTTAAGGTCATCATCATGTATTTTATCCCACTTCTTAGGAGAAATAAATTTGTCCTAAAGTTCATATTGGAACATGCATCCATAGAACTATGTAGGTAGTGTCCACTTGTCTTGTACATTTAGAGTCAGCTTGGCCAACCCATTCCTTTTCTTCTCTTCCCCCATTTATTATGTCATTCTTCCTCTTTAATTAGGGAATAAATTTTGTGTCCTTTCTCTTTGTTACATTGTATTGGAAAGTAAAACCTCTACTATATGTGCATGAACAATTGTGTTTAAACCACACTAACTTGGTTTTTGTTTGTGTGTGTTTATTCGAGTTTTATTGGTTTTTTGTGTGTTTTATTGGTATTTTGTTGTGATTTTTCACCTATCCTTTTACTTATTTTCATTTTCTCTTTTTATTAATTCTTTTCTTGTATTGGCCTTGTGTTTACCCGTATGTTTTTGCTTGTCTCTTTTGTGTTTATTTGATTGTTGTTGGTGTCGTTTGATATTTTGTTTTATTATTTGGTCTTGTTTCTTTATTTTCTTGCATTTTATTTTTAAACATTTTTATTCCTACTTAAGTCTTATTTTTCATATCTTGATTTTAAGTTGGGATCATTTATGCTTATATTTTTCTTTATCTTTGCCTTTTTATTCAAATGTAAATAGTTGTAACTCTAATTTTTGTCATTGCTTACCATTATCCTTAGTCATAGTTATTCACATTTGAACCAACTCTATGGATTTGAAATACCATGTCCTCATAACTTCTTCATACTTATGATGCCTAATTTATTTTACTATAGCAATCACTTTGTGCTCTAGACTCAAGTTTTAACATCGACACAGCTCCAATAAATAGATCTCAAGAACACTATGCATAAATTAGGCTCTATAGGTTTAACACCTAATTATAAGCTTAGACATGCATTTCTTTGCATACATCATGAGTCTAGTCAATATTTAGTCAGTTTTCATCATCCCTCATTTAATTCTCTCCCACTTTTGGGTGAACTACGTTGGTGTAAAGTTAATTTTGGGACATGCGTCTATGGAACTATGTAGGTAACATTCACTTGTCTTATAAATCTAGAGTCAACTTGGCCATCTTCATTCTTCTTTTCATCACTTTATACATTCTTTTATGCTTGGTTTTTTATGGATTTTTCAAAGCCATTCCACCAACACATCTATTATTTCACCCACTCACTTTAATTTATGTTTTAGGTTATATCCTTGAGCTCTTCCTTAAAATTTGCCCATTCTAAGGCACAAAATTTAAACCAAGTCAAAAATCTAAATGGGAATAACCATTCTTTATTCTTTATCAATGATCACAACTAGCCCTACTGGGGCACCACTATCTTATCATAATCATACTTGCCTTACTAGGGTACCTATTATTATCATCTTTTAGGAGACCACATTCTCCTTTTCCTCTAATTCCAAGCTCTCTACACTTTTACCCATGATGGCATTGTTTTCATGTGTAACTTGTCTTGGGATTGATCAATTTCATAAGTGTGCATCTTGCACACTCAAATAAGATGCATTTAAAGTGTGTCCCTTACATTTTTCAATTGAAACCTTCCATTACCCCCATCTTTGGGGCCCATTATACCTCTAAGTATATTTTGACCATTGATGGTAAACACATGTGTAAGCATTATCTGACTTGAATGTGATCTATTCCATAGGTTAAAAACTCACTTTCTCTCTCTTTTTGAGAGTCCATCCTTTTCTTTCATCCTAGTACGTCATCTTTAGGGGCTATCATGGGTCATTTCCAAATTCTTCTTGAAAACCCTTTTTTAAAAGATGTTGCTTTTCCCAAATGTCTCACTACACCTTGTCAAACAAGGGGAAAATGTAGACATCCAATTCCTAACAATATTTGTGTTAAAATTGTCAATCTTACTTGAATTACACTCAAATACCTAATTTAGGTCAAAATCATTAAAACATGCCAAATGGTTAGAAATTATCATTTACAAGTGCCAATGTAGGCCAAATTATCCCTAAATAGGGAAATGTATTTTATGTGATTCCTAACTTTGATCAATTCATTTTGATTCAAAATGATAATTTTGCCTTTTCATGCTCCAGATCATTCTTTTATTCTAATTCATTAGTATACATCATGTACCTTTTTTATTTTATGTTATTTTGTGTTGTTTTAGATTGAGGTAAAAGCAGGTTTTGAAGGGGCCCCGAAACCCTGTTACAAAGAAAGAAAGAAAGAAAGATCGTCCAAGACCACAGGCAAAGCCTAAAAACTACTACAAGGAAGTAGCAAAAATAGGTTTTAGATGGACCTGAAACCACCAGAAAGACTTCCAGTCAAAACCCAGATTAAACAGAGATCTGGTATCACCAAAGGCAAAGGATTACAGAAAGAAAACAAAAAATAGGACCAGTTTCTAAACCAACCAAAAAAACCAGATTATTCAGCCAGTTCCAATATCATTTTCATAGTTTCTTTTCCTTTCATAACAGTATCCTGGGTAGTGGTTGCCTCTAGCATAGCTCCTTTTTGTGTAACCTTCTTTCTAGAACTTTGTCTCGTCCTTTTGTTGGGTCCCTCCAGGGCTTTGGTCTCCTCATTGGCTCTTTTACCTATATTGACAGCAGCAGCACAAATATTGAACGTAACTTCCTCCATTTTTGTTTTTTTGTCCTTAATAAGTTCCCAGAGGTTATTTTCATAGGCTTTGAGCTTGACTGGGATCTCCCTTATCTGATTTTCCATATTGTTTATTTTGTTCCAAACAGCTTTCAGGTTATCTTCCATAGTTTCCACTTTCCTCTTGAGATCCATAATCTCCCTACACGTCCAAGAATCAAATTGGGATGATGCCTCTACTTTAAAATTAACCCAATTCATAGGTGTGTGTGTTTCATCATTCTATTTTTTCCCTCTCCATTCCTCAAAATTTTTATTGGGACTGTTCCTGGCTTCTTCAAAGATATCCTCTCGACTCTTTTGTTCCTGCTCTTTAATTCCAGTTTGAATTTCCATATCCGTATTTTGTGTTGTTAATGTCCTAAATGGGAATATGATTCTAACACATCTAACATCACCTTCCAATTCTTCCTAAGTGAAATTATGACCTAGTAATATGAATTTCTAACCATTTTGATTAATTCAGGGCCAATTTCCAAGAATTGCAACAAAATTAATTAATCATGATTAAAGATAATTAATTTGAATCAAGATCTTAAGTGGATTTTCCATGGAGGTTATTAAATATTTCTTTTTGGAAATTGATTCCTATTAACTGCATCACCTAAGGACATCATCTATGGGGTGGCATCCAAAAGCCATAATTGTAACAAATATCATGATTATGGCCTCCCATGCCTCTTTAATTCCTCCCATGCCTCATTAATTCCCCTTATTCCTAAATCACAATGAGGATATTTATGAATTTAATTATAAATAATAGATTAATCCATGTCCACACATCTCAATCTTGAGATGGATGATCGTGGTTAATCCTGACCAATCTCAAAAATATATAAATAGAAGGCCTCACACTATCATTTTTAAACTAAAATTATGTAAACTTATAATGATAAAATATCTCCACCAGTCATTTTTGTTTTGATTATTGTGTTATTTGCATTTGTATTAGCTTTATTGATAGGCAAAATAGATAATTTATATCATGAGCCTAGTTTTTTCATAGAGTTTTTAAGGTAATGCAAGAGAAAATAAGTCATTATTGACAAATACGAGAGATTTATATCAATGGTAAAACATGATTAGAGCCACCTATGATTAATGGAGTCTTTCAAGAAGGTAATAGTTGATTGCATTATTTCATTTGTATCTTGTTATCATTAGCAACCCCTGTATGAGTAGTTTGGATTTATTTGTTTATTTCTATATGTATTTTTCTTTATTTTATTGACTAATTCATGACTAATCCAATCTCATGATCCACTCTATCAGCATGAGGTAATCATTTTGACTAATGATGAATTTATTTCATCTTGGTGTCAGCTAGAGGAATTAGTGCACCCCTTACCCCAGCTGGTAGGTGGCTAACTAGTTTGAAGCTTTCTAAGGCATCTTCTAGGTTGGATGATATATGAAAACTAAAATTCAAAGGATGTAAGGTGATAGATTCTATAGAAATGATTAATAAGTATACAACTTAGTACCTAGTATATGCACTCCATCCTAGAAGAGATGTTCTTGTAGAGCTATAAAAAGAGCTCAAACTAGGTTATCCAAGGATGAAAACTTAGTACATAAAGGATCTAAAGAATTGGTTTTTTCATATAGTGTAATGGCCACCATTATATATAGGAATATCTCAATTGATATGAAGGCTCTATTTGTATATGCCAAAGCTCACTTATGAGTCTCTGGGCCATTACGTAGTATGAACTAATCACGTAATATATTTTAAGTGTTATGAAATCTATTTATTTGAACTATTATTAATGACAAAGAATGGTTGTGGAAAAAATGATGAATCTTGTTTTAGATTAAGGTAAAAATAGGTTTTGAAGGGACCCTGAAACCCTGAACAAAAGGAGAAAGATAAAACAAAAACATCCACAAGCAAGCCTAAAGCCTACTTCACCAAAGTAACAAAACCAAGATACAAAAACCTAAAGCTAACAAATGAACATCCAAAGATAACCCCCAGGTTTTATAGATACCTGGAAACTCCATAGTAAAAGATCAAAAAACCAGGTACCAAGACTAGAAAACACAACCAACTAGCAGAACCAACTAAAAGAACTAGGAACTATTCTTCTAGTTCCAATATCATCTTCACTGCTTCCTTACCTTTTGCAACAGTGTCCTGGATGGCATCAATTTCTTGCGTAGATCCCTCTTGCATTACTTTCTTTCTTGAGCTTTGTCTATTTCTCTTGCTAGGCCCCTCCAAAGTTTTGATTTCCTCATTTGCTCTTTTTCCAATGTTTACAGCAGCAGCACAAATGCTAGAGGTTACCTCCTCCATCTTTATATGAATCTTGTTTATATGTCTATGTATAGTTATTTAAATGTGAAATGAATGTAATGATATAATTTTATAGTTTAATTTCATTTATTCTAAGTAAATTTGAAAATGAGCTCCTAGTTCTTAACATTAATGGCATTCATATAATAGATGATGACATCATTTGTAAGTGTAGAAAGACTAAGTATACAAACCCCATGTTCTTGATGTTTCTACCCTTGCTAAGAAACATGAGCTTAATATGAGCACTTAAAGCAAAGTTAAAGCATACCCTTAACATTTCAAGCATTGATATGATACTATACTTAACTTGATAAAGGCTTACACCTATATGAATAGGATTAATCCACCTAAGGGCTTATGCTTATAGATCACTAAGCTTAGCCCATGAAAGGATTGTGCCTATGAATCTACTTAAAACCTCTTAGAATTGACCAAGTCCTATATTTGATGCCTTCCACCATGGCACAAATATCCCAATGTGGGCCCTAATTCCTTCTCAGCTATAGTTAAAGTGAGTGCATAAGGCCTATGCCTTATGTGAATTAATACTAGTGTATATGAGTGTTCAAATATTGAGTACAAAAAAATAAATATATAATGTTTTCACCTTTTTATAATAAGGCAAGAACTAAGACAACTAACTTATCTACAACATTTTGGTTTCATTATTCATACATGTGTTGAATTTTGTTGTTGTAATGGTATGAAAGAAATATGCTCTGACTCTCCTTCAAAAACATTGAGTGTTGGTTGCAATAGGTGGAAGATAAATTTGCACTAAAACATCCAACCTATAAGTGAAAAAAGATGATAATGTGGGTTTATAACAACCTACATGATGTTATATATGAGGTATTTTTCTATGAATCACTTGAACATATGTACTGATGGTTGGCTAGATATTCAATCTACATAAAATGGGCTATAGACAGTGCTATGAGTGGATGAAGGAAAACTTAGAGAGGAATAAAACCTTGGATGCCACTTGGACTAGAGTAGTAGGTAAACGGTGGCAAGGAGGACTAAACCATTACCTACCTAAGTTTGTAGTTTCAACATACTTGTGCCCTGAGGAAGTAGAGTATTTATTTTTGTGTGAACCTAAAAACACATTTATGATGGAATTTGGTGTAGAGCTCAAAAATCTAATGATAGATTATGGCTTTGAAACTTTTAGGATGGAAGGCTAAATTCCTTTCATATATGAGAAATACAAAATGGGAGAAGGGAATGTGTAGGTAAGTCACAATGGAAAGGGATGAGCATATTAACACTTGAGAGCTCATAAGACTTACCTATAATAAGAGACACTGTAGACTAATGGAATATCTAGAACCTATAGGTGCTAAAATAACCCATAGTGAGTGAGAAGGGCATGGAGAAGTATCTCTTGAAATATAGAAATGTAAGGATAAGGAAATAATGAAGCAATGGATTGAACTCATTATTTGATAGGTGTGGAATCCACTAGGTTCCAAAAAGAATTCGTGATTGAAGATACTCTTGATGCGCGTACGCCTTTTGAACCTATGGTGCATGCTCAGATACTATATCCCCCGCTTAAATAAATTATAGAGGTGATAATTGACCTTATTGTTGACCTATATTTTAGATGATTTACAAAATTGGAATGCAATGTTTTGATTGAAAAAATTATTCCCTACGAGGAGGGAAAAACTAGCTCTAGACCATTAGGTGCTAGTTTACCATAGTATAACTTGAGTGGAATCATACTAGCTCAGATGATGTCAATGATTCAAAGTGGGAAATAGGCTACAAGAATTGGTTTAGCACCACAATTAAGTAGTACAGTGCCATAAACATTAATGAAACTAGAAGTAACAATGGAACTAGTACCCAACCTAGTGGGTAGATGTGTTATAGGATCGCCACTAAGGTAAACACTAAGGGAATAAGTGTCTTAGATCCTAAATTCCCCTTGCCACAAATCTATTATGAAATAACCATGTATATACTATAGTATCACAACATGGATAATGCCATAGAGCATGTGATGAAATGTGAATTATAGTGTCATGCACAAGGCATAACCCAATCAAAGCATAAGGTAACCTAGTTCATGACCACTCTACTTGATCACATCCATAGGTATACAAAATTTGATCCTAACTAGGCCATGGTTGATTATGAAACCTTGAAGGAGGTATTCTTGAAAGAATTTTACATACCAAAGTTTGAACATTAGAGCATCATCATGCTTAAAGAAATTACCCAAATAATCTTAGATAGTGTGCATTTTTACAATGAAAGGATCAAGACTCTCTTTTCCAAGCTTACTTATGACATTCACCCTTCCTATCATGCATAGTGGCTCATTAGAGGGTTTTTAGTGTCATTCCTAAAAAAAAATTCCATGAAGACTTTTATAGACCCTCATGAATAACTTGAAGTTGTGCTTAGAGTTGAGGTAGTCAGAAGTGCCAATATTGGGATTAGCCCAATCATAGAGGTGCATATTACATATATGGCCTCCTAACTCCAAAAAACTATTGTTAGCTCATTATAAAATGCTCAAAGTGGATTATGGTGCATCAACTATGAAGCAAAACTCCATAGCAGGAATAATTTCCCTCAAAGGAATGTGTGCACATTGATTCTAAGCTATAAATTCTATTAATAAGTTCATGATGTTCACAACTACCCTTTGTTGAAAAATGATAGCTAAATTAACACAACCATTTATTGTCAATTGTGTGATGCCTACACCCATATCATAGTTGATTTCTAATTTATTGATGAGATGAATGAGAACATAGAAAGAGGCATGAGGTAGGACATTACAATAGTCAGAGGGTAGGATAACCAAGGAAATGAAGCTATGGATAATAAAACATAGGTTTTAGAATACAACAAGGCACCAAAGTACAAGTTAGAGGAAATGGTGGTGGAAGGTTCTCATTATGCTCATGTTGTAAGTGTAGCTCAATAGATTAATATCATCACAATTACCCTACACATCCCATGTGTTAGTATTATCAAGGGGCTACTAAGGTCGAGGAATGCCCTGACCTATACAAAAAGTTAACATGAGGCAATCTTGGTGTAGACAAAGGTGTAATAATGATCAATCATGATCCAAAAATGAATAATTAGACTCCAAAGGCACAACCAACTTTCATAGAGATACTCAAGGTGTAGGAAACTACTCATACCTAAGTTATGCTTAGAATATGGGGATAAGGGTTGAAATAAGTGCATAATGTGGCATGAACCTAAATCTATGGCTTACCTAGACCCTGCATTCAAAAAATATGTATTACAATAGGCCATGAATGTAATCCAAAACCATCAAGAAGAGCTCCAATTAGTGAGAGACCTAGAATAATAGGCTACTACCTCCATAAAGAAATAGGATAACCAAGAGATTGAGATACAAGAATTAATAGAGATCATGTACCTCCTATAGATATAAGGAAATGTTCTCTTATTGAATAACTTACTCTTGGAGCATACAGGGTAAAAAATAGTTGAATTCAATGTGCCACACATGGAGAGGGTGAGACAAGTGTGGCATATAAAGAGCATAAAATAAAAACAAGAACTCCTCATGAATGCCACTATTTATGGATGGTTTATTTTTGAGGTCCTTACAGACACTGGCACCGAGGTCAATATTTTGACCAAGAATGCCTAATAGAAAATGGGTATGCTGGCCTTCAGACCTTTGCCTCATGAAATTTTCATGGTAAACCATACATAATAATAACATATCATAATTCTAAAGATCATAGTTGTCGATATAATGGGTGCTAAAATCCACACTAACTTTGAAGTGATCAAGTTAGTAGAATAGGGAAACTACTCAATGCTCCTAAGAAGGTCATGTTGTTATGAAAATAATGCATATTCACCTAAAAAGGTGTTACATGACATTTGAAAATAGAAAGGAGAGGGTAGTTATACCACTCTCATAAGACCAAGTAACCCCCTATGTTGAAAGTATAGACCTCAAGGATGAGATCAACCACATATATAACATTATGGTGCAAGGCACTTAGACATTAAACCCTGATGATCAAAGAATCCTCTCCTAGAGAGATATATAATTAGACTTAGCCACCACTAACATTACTTTAAAAATTAGGTTAAGGAAGTGTATGATATCATTGGTTGAAATTGTCATTTAGTGCATGATAATTCACCAAATGTAGTAAAGATAGGTTGGGTCCAGATTGATCACACTTCAAAAATAAGGGTCCCTTATGCCAAGTAGAAGGGGAAGAGAGTGGTTTTACTAGGTAAACTTAAACTTGAAGCACTCGTAATATATAAAGGGATAAATCTAATGTAATATTATTTCCATAAACTCGAATCATGAATCCCAAAAGTGGTAGATAGAATGGATGCACTGATATATGCATTGAAGAATACTTTTTCTCATTAGTGAGAAGTGAAAATGCCTAGATTTCCAAGTTGGAAAGATGTGAAAGTAGCCATCTACACTAAATTTGGGGAGAGCAATGAGGACCTAGACATCTCTACCTAATCTAGTGATTTTGACCCTATGGTATATGTGTGCCTTTGTAAAGAAACATGGACTATCTATGGCAAAAACACCCTAAGGAATCTATGGGTGCATGAATTCTATAGGACCTTGAGGACATGAGCACAAGCTTGTTATCTTGTCAACAAGATGCATTTTGAGATATCTAATTAGGATGCACTTAATGATTGGTTTTTTTACACCTCTTCTTCTTCACAAAACCTTAAACTAATTGAGCCACTACAAGTATTTTGAAGGTTAGTGTTTGATGATACTACGATATTGGAGGAGTGCCTAAAAGACATGTTTGGTGAAAAGGGGTTGTCACTCCTAAATTTATTTGAAGAGTAAACCCTCATAAATTACTATAGTGATGAGGATGATGAGACATGGAAAATGTGTAATTGGACAAATCTGATAGGCAAGAAGAAGTTATTATACCAAGTTGAGGAAAGCACACCAGAAGAAGAAGACCCTACCCACTTTAAGATAGAAATAATTAAAGTTAGTAGGAAATTTAAGGATTATCATTAGGAGAATAATGAACCCTAATATGCACTAATAAAAAATACCAAGGTAGATATTATCTCACAATGGGAACTAAATATTGCTAATTTGAATGCATATTGGCCTAACATAGAGCTAGTGCATATTATGGACCTCCTGAAGGAATTCCAAGACTTGTTCCCTAGGTACTATAGAGACATGAAGGGCACACACCAATCCATTGGAAATATGAGCATCAAGTTAGTTAAAAATGTGATACCTATCAATAAATGACCTTATAATATGAACACCAATCTTTGCACCAAGGTCAAAATAGAGATTGATGGTATCCTAGCTATAGGCATCATCTACCCTATACAAGAATATAAATGGGTTATCACCATGGTCATCATTATCAAGGATGGATGCATCTAGATTTTCATCAATTATATATTGTTGAATTCCACCTATGTAATCGATCCATGTCTAAATCCATTCACCAACAAATTTTTGGATGGCATCACAGGTTGTAAAATATACACTTTCACCAATGGGTTCTCAGGATACCATCAAGTTTAGATTGAGGAAGATAAGCCTAAAACTACCTTTGAAATATAATGGGGATGTTTCACATATAATGTTACTCCCTTTGGACAAAATAATATGCTAACTGTATTCTCCTAAGTGGTGATCACCACTTTTAAGGACTTCATTCATAATTTCTTCCAAGTGTACTTAGATGATTGGACTATGTATGGGTTAGTGAGGGACCATTATGACAAATTGCACCTAATGTTTGAGAGGTGATGATAGTTTGAGATTTATTTGAACCTCAAAAAGTGTGTCCCTATGATGTCATTTGGAACTTTTCTTAGGCATATCATCTGCAAAGATGGTCTTCTCATTGATCTCATGAAGATTGAAATCATCCTCCAACTCTAGACCCCATGAATTCAGAAATATGTTTATGAATTTATTAGACACTATAGATACTATAGGAATTTCATAAGGAACTATGAAAATATTACAATTCTATTAGAAGAGATCTTACAAAATGATGTTACATTCTATTGGGGCATAATGTAGGAAGATGCATTTGAGAACCTGAATCTCAAACTAGAAATCACATTGATATTATAATTTCCTGACTAGATGACTCCATTCCATGTCCATGTTGATATATCTATTGTTATGATTAGAACCATTATAGCACAACTAGGTAAGGGAAAGATGGATCATCCCATATCCTTCATAAGTAAAAAATTGACCAAGGTAGAATAAAACTATACCACAACTAAGTGTGAGCTGATTACCATGGTCTATGCCTTGTAAAATTTTTGGTAATACTTGTTGGTGATCCCCTTCATATCCTTCACTGATCATAAGGTTCTTAAGTACTTGGTAAACAATCTCATTATCCATGGATGCATTTGTCAATGGATAGTTCTATTTTAAGAATTTTAGTTCTCCATTGTAGTGAAGCTTCGAAACAAAACTTGAGCCCAGACCATATATCCTGCATCAACTCTAGAAATGTGGTAGCACCTATAGAAGATGACATGCCTGACACAAAAATTTATAGGTTCCAACATTCCCTATAATATATTATATATATCACCTTATTTCTAATATCTAGGTCTATAACCAAAACTATGACAACCAAAGAGAAGAAACAACTTGTATTTTGTGCCACCCCATTTAGGTCATTAGAGGGGAACTATACAAATTAAGCCATAATGAGATCCTATACTGATGTGTGCTAGATCATGAAAGGGTCAATAGGCACATGAGGGGATTCTTGGAGGCCATTGTGTTGGAGACACTATAGCATGCAAGGTAATACAATCAGGTTTATGGTGTCCTACTTTATTTTAAGATGCAAAATATTTCACTAAAGCATGTGACATCTTCCAACACATGAGAAATATAAACCACCAAGATGAGATTCCTCTCATCCCTATCCTTACCTCAGTAGCATTTGATAAATAGGCCATTGACTTTGTTGGTCCTATTATTCCTACTGCAAGGTGCATAAGCACATGATACATTCTGGTGGCCACATATTGCATCACCAAGTGGGCTAAGGTAGCATTGACTAAAGATTACACAACTACCACCACAAAAATGTTTATATGGGAGAACATCATTAGTCAATATGGGTGCCCACTTAGTCTGACTAGTGATCAGGTCACACACTTCATTAATGAAGCTATGTAAATCCTTCTTATTGAATACATGGTGGTACACCATTGGAAAACACCATATCATCCCAAAGTGAATGGAATAATTGAGGCATTCAACAAGATATTAGGGATGTGCCTCATAAGGATATGCAAATTGGTCACAAATATTGGGATGACCATGTGTTAGGAGTATTATGGGCCTATTTCATGACATATAAGCACCTCAATAAGGCTACACCATTTCAATTGATGTTTGGTGTAGAGGAATTTTTATTTATGTAATTCATAGTGCCCTCATTATGCATTACATGTATTGGTCAATTGTATGACCAAGAGTCTTTGAGCTCATGCCCAAAAGACTTGGAGCACATGCCCAAAAGACTTGGAGCACATGGATGAGATATGTGCCCAAGAAATATGGAGCTAGTAGATAGAAAAAATGCACTATAATCTCTAGCATGATAAGAATATCAAGTGTAAGGTGCTTACTAAAGGATCATTGGTCTTAATATATGACTCAAACTACCTCAAGCACCTATGTAAGCTCTATATTAGGTGGATGGGACCTTATGTCATCTATAGCATATTAGATATTGGTGCATGTAAGCTATGCATGTCGATGGGTGAAATGTTTATTGGGCATTTTAATAGTAATAGATTAAATCCATATATTCAATAGGATGGTGATTATGCCATTAGATACCAACTTCCCAATCATAAGTTGATAGTTTTGTGCTAACCATAATAAAATTTGGTGCAATACAAATCTTTGATTATGTTTGTTTATTTTATGTTAGGTGAATAAACATAGCAATTTATATCCTACAAGAGAACTCATTTAGCACTTACATGCATAAATAAAGTTAGGTGAGTCAATAACAGATGATTTCTAAGTACCTAAGGCTAGACATGTAGGTTTTTGGGTGTGTGGATTTTGGGAGCTTACCAGATTTATAAAGATGTGACAAGTGTACAAGGGGAGGCACACAATATTTTAATGTGTAAGAAACTTGGAGAATGAAGCATTAGAGGACCAATGTAAGAATTGGTATGGGGTAGGGGAGGTTGAAGAAAGAGATGAACATGTAGATAAATTAACCAAGAAATGGAAGCATGCTTGAAAAGAAGTGTAGCACAAAGATAAGATGGAATTAAGGAGGTTGAATTGCATGCATGTGAAGTGTTACACCCAAATTGCTATAAGAAAAGGTGAAATTTATACCAAGGTGAATGAATCATTAGAAGGAAATCATCAAGATATATGACACCCACCCAAATTTTGACGGTAAGTGACCATTTTAATCCATGTCACTTCACTGAATATATTGTTAAGAAAATTTAATGAAATGATGGTGAAGGCACAAAGATCTATAATTAATGAGAATTTGGCAACATATTTTTTAAGATTTTTAGGTTTAGTAGATTTAAATAAATCCATGTACCACCATGCCATTACTCACCAATAATTAATGGGGTAGCTTAAATTAATGTAAGCATAGGTAAATGACACACTAGACTAGGTTAAAAACCTTATTTGAATTTAAACCTGAATAGAGTTAAACAGAGATATAAACTAGAGATAAACTAGAAAAATGATACTGCATGAGGAAAATTGAGCATCCGTAACCCAAATTGAGAATTGTTGAAATAAGATAGATATTTTATTCCATTTGAAATTAATTAGGAGGTGAGTGGAGAAAAATTGAAATAGAACTAAGTATTAAGAATTATATAAGACATCGATGTTACCATTAATGGTAAATGAAGCTTGAGAGTTGAAATCATAGTTATAGACCTTATGACAATGAGGAAGAACAAAGTAACATTATAGGATTTGAAAATATTAATAGATCATGATTTAATAGTAGTTGGTTTAGAATGGATGAGAAATTATTAAGTTTAATATTATCATAGGCATAAAAGGATGCCAAGAAGACATGGATAGTAAAGGAAGTAGTCGGTACAAATAAAGAGACATAGTTGGTAAAAGGAATCATCATAGTAGTAATTGATTTGAAATAAAATCTAAATCTTTCATATAAATAGATGTCATTCCCTTCAAAGGTCATAGTGGGGGAGATATGGGTATCTTTCATGCACACATGTAGATTAAAGGAATACAACATTAGACACCAAACATGTAAGAATTCAAATAGGATTGGATAGTTGATATATGGAAGAAGACCAAGGTGGGTATGGTGTTCTTTGACATCTCCATCTAATATAAAATAGTGACCATTGATGTGACCTAGTTGTATGAACTATTAAGTTTTCACAAGCTAGACAAATTGGTGTAATTCCTCCTCTTGTGTATCGATGGTGATCATTGTTATTTCACAAAGAGGCACATTAAGATCTTAATTCACCTCATCATTAGGATCATATGAATCGTAAGCATGGGAATTAACATCATCCAAATCATGGAGTATGATGTGGAGGTGGAAAAGGTTACAAAAGTCTTAAATTACTATAAGGTAGGGTTTACATTCACTATTAACGACACACAAGACCCTATCAAAAGGGTAGAAACATTCCTCATTAGCTCCAAGATATGCCCCAAAATATGATGGTGTGACATTATCAAGACCTACTTGTGAGTCACCCAACACATGGCACAAGGGGTAAAGTTTAATATCATTAAACTTATTACTAAGGAGATTGTGAAGAATGTGTTTTAGTGTCATAAGGCACATGAGACCTTTAGGTGGGGGTTCCTAATGATATTAATTATTATGGAAGAGATTAGTGTGCCTGAAGATGATGATGACAACATTTAGGTGGGTCTTCCCAATAATGAATCCCTAGTATTGAAGTAGCAAGACTTCATCTACCCACTAAGTTTCTCCCAAAAACATAAGACAAGAGTATAGGGGTGGTGTAATCAATGCATCAAGGCATTTGGGATTGAATAGTGCATCTTACAAGATTTATCTCAACACATTATATGAATGGAGAATTTCACTAGCATATAACATTTATGTGTAGTGAACTTGGCATTCATAGATGGAAACCTATCTATTTGGCTAAAATTGCCTTATACATTTTTTGATAAACTTTTCACAATGGTGCTAAGGAGGATTCATAATGCATAATAGTTAGAGATCTTGATGAATTATGTTGATCAATAATGGAGTAGATAGAGTCACTAATATGTGCACCTAGGAGATAAAGACATAAAGGACAATGAGTATGAATCTAACTGAATGAACCTCTATCCCCTCTAGAGGCAAATTATAACCAATCAAATATTTAATCTATATTATGAGATGAAGCTATGAAAGAAGGGTGCAAACCTTGAGAAGGATGATGATTTCCCCTATTGATTTGAAATGAAGCAAAGCTAGTGTTGAAGATGCAAGAGAATACCCCCTAGAATAAATGGGTAGAGACACTTGAGGAGAATGAGAAGTGCATTAGGTTTAAGATTGCCTTCGATGAGAAAGATACACCTCCAAATCCCAAGAATCATATACCTTTTAATTAGATATTACTTCCTCCAGCAAGAAAAATAAAAATAAGAATTCTAATGGACCAATTATGCTCCCAAAAATAACTCTATCATAATTAGAGGAAGAGACCCTCATGCACAAAATGGAGGAAGAGACTGAAGAATAGGAAAGTGCAAAGGAATATATCATGTAGGAGGAAGAAGAAGAAGAAGAAGAAGAAGTAGAATATCCCAATGCCAAAAATGTATAGGAGGCCCTCCAAAGTGTCTCAAATACCATACTCAAATTTGAAGAGGATCCCACAAGCTCCTCATCCAATGAAAAAGCATCCAAACCACCCCCAAAAATAGAAAAAGAGAAGAATAGGCCTTGAAATAAAATGGGCTTAAGTGAGGCAAATATTGAGAAGGAACTGATGCTTGAGTAAAATTGTATACTGGCCTAGGAAGAGGTTGAGGCCAAGGAAGAGAAGAAGGCCAAAAAAGAGAGGAAGACCAAGAAGGTTCCCATAAGCAAGGGATAATTTTTTGAAGTAGATGTTGATAGTAGCTTAGTGGTAGAATTTAAAATACTTGAAGAGACTTATAAACACACTATTAAAGGAAAAAAAATCAAAGATAAACAAAACTATGAATGAATAGCTAGAATTATGGGAAATAATAAAGACAAATATGAGAACAAAATGAGATATTTCTTATTCCTTCAAAATGGTATGATCTTCACTTTCCCATACAAATGCTTATAAAATCTTCCACATGACTCTTCACTTTCATTTATGACTCTTCCTTTCTTATGACCTTTTGAATCCTTTTCAACACCGCATATCTCTATTTTCTCCTTTTTAATACAATTAATGACAAATAATATTAAATCATATTTTCCCTTTACCTTTATTAACCCTCACCTCAAAATAAAATGTATCTCATCCTAAAACAAAAAGGCCCTAAACATTCAAAAATTTTACAACTTTTGATCCATTACAAATATATTTGAGAACCTACACTACACTTACTCCTACTTTCCATGGCCTCACATGTCAAAGCTCATCCACTTATACAACTCTAACTTCAAATACATTTATAATTTTTTAAAATTTATAAATACTCTACTTTGTTTCAAACTTTTACAAGAAATATCCTCTAGGGAAGAGTGAACATAAATGGTAAAGAAAGGAAGATAGTGGCAAAGTTGTCTACTTACATCTACTAGTTAAACAAATATCATTTCACTTTAAAAATCAAAATTGAATTTACCTTACCAAAATTTCTAATACAAATAATTACCTGTCAATAAAGATTCTAATCCAACTAGATAGAAATTTTGTGATATGTAGCTACCTTAATGCTTCATAATACATAATCATGATAAATTCTTATACTTCTATAACTATGAGAATTGACCACTTAATCTTTTACAACCATAATAAAGTTCAAATTTTCTTAGCCTGACTAATTCAAATGACATAGAAAATATGAAATATCTAGTCAACAACATGGAGTTTTAGGCTTCACTTCAAATTCCTAGAATTCCATTGATAGCATTTTGTCCTCTCTAGTTCCATCAACCAAGCTACCTAAACTATGGGATACTTCTATTACCATGTAGCCATTTTAGATTCATGATATTAGCATTATACCTTACTAATTTGTATTCACAACCTTATCAGAGCTCTACATAGTCAAATCATGGCCAACACTAAAAACAAAAGTCTATGTATTAGGTAGAACTATCAATGCTCAATACAATTCCTCACCATTTCATTAGGATCAACCCAAACCATGAGTATCTTATCTATCTAGAGAAAGATATTGATAATCTTGTGGCAACATTCTTATTATCAGTGAAGCTATTACCAATCCAAAAAAAGGAGAACCCCAATAACTCCATAAATATATCCACCACCTTTGGAATAGAGCTAAGATGAAATAATATTGTAGAGAGTACATCCATTTCATATGTGAAGGAAAAACTCCTCCTCTAAAGATGCACATGCCCAACATAAATACCTATAAACACTATCTCCAACACTCACTGGCCTCATCTATACACCTATAATTAATTTCAAACACTAAAAACCTAGTCCATGTCTATTCACGTCATGATAGATTAGGAATATCATGGCATATGTCTAAAACTAAAACTACTTATAAATAAACCATATCTAGTCTGCAAACTCAAGAAAACTTATATCTTAGTTATCAACAGCTTTAATCTTTCTATCTAATTATCTAATAAGAAGAAAATATCTGAGAATGATGCATATCCTCATAATACCTTTCATACATGATGATCTTGGCTCCCAGTTTACACATGAAAAAAAAGTCATACAAGCTGGACTCTTTTAGATAGTAGCCACACCATTGTTGATAGCAGCTTAGTGGTAGAATATAATATACTTTTAGAGATTTATAAACACACTATTAATGGTATAAAAACAAGAAAAATAAGAAAAACTATGAATGAATAATCAAAATTATGGGAAATAATAAAGACAAATATGAGACCAAAATGAGATATTTCTTATTCCTTCAAAATGGTCTAATCTTCACTTTCCCATATAAATGCTTATAAAATCTTCCACATGACTCTTCACCTTTATCTATGACTCTTCCTTTCTTATAGGCTTTTGAATCCTTTTCAACACCTCATATCTCTATTTTCTCCTTTTTAATATAATTAATGACAAATAATATTAAATCATATATACCCTTTAACTTTAATAACAACAATAAAGAAGGCACCCAATGCCCCCAAAATTAAATTAGATGAAGCTACATAATATTCATGCCTAAGTAATGAAGGGGTGCCTAAAGAAAATAAGGTGATATTGGCACCTTAGAACAACAAATAAAGACGCCCAAGGAACCCCAGTAGAAACAAGGTGAAGCTAGCACCGAGGGAATAAACTTGGAGGTAAACATTGAGAAACCCTAGGAGGAACAAGTGGATGAAGGGGAAAAGTATAAGGAAGAACCCCTTAAGGAATAAGAATATGGTTCCTCTAAGGAAAGAATTGAAGAAAGTGGTGGTGCCAGTGAAGAAAAGGAAGAGAAAATAGAGCTGGCCATCATCAAGAAAGATGGCACAAATTTAAACATTAGAGAAAAGGTGTAGAAGGGGTGTAAAGATGAATAATTCTACATGTTTGACACCATGACCCCTGAGGCCACCAAAACAAGGATGTGAAAATAACTTGCATTTGTATTTGATCACTACATAGATGAGCCTCACTTTGAGGTTCCTAGAAAAGAGATTTTGGGCCTAGAAGAGCCTGAGGAAGGGCATGACTCACTCATCATAAACCCAAATTCCATGAATCCAATCCAGTATAAGAATGTAATTATTATAATGGAGACTAAAGTGGCACACAAACATATCATTAATGATGGTAGAGCATGGAAATGGAAGAAACTTTAAAAATATGCCAAAGATAAAGTATAGGCCAAAAAATTCAAGATATATAAGCTATGTGACTACATAGAGACAATTGAACCATCCCTTCTAGTCATCATTGATACATCAACCCTATCTAAGGTTGATAATATTTTTGTCCAATTACATCATATACTCCCAAATATGAAACCTAAATAGGCATAAGGAAAAGAAAAAGATCCCTATACCATTCTACAGAAGGAGCTTGCTTCTAATCTCAAAGTGGCAGAGGACGTATTTTCAAAAATTTAGGATTGTGTAGATGAATTTGATGCCATCTTCTTGATCTTCTCAAATAAAGTATCAATCATATATATGCACCTCAAGTAGGAGAAGGAGGAGAAGGAGAAGTTGATGGTGTATGTATACTCTATAATCAAGTTAAACTGAACATAGATTATAGGGAATGTCAATGCTCTAATTACCTAGATAAAGGACCAAAAATATAACTTAGAATCACTCTTCCATGCTTTATATACTAATGCCTATGAGTAAGGAGCAATCCTAGATGAGGGTGTGACTAAGGCTAAGGAAAATCTAGAGGCCTTTAGAAAGGATCTAGAAAAGATTGATGTGATTGTGCTTAGTGAATCCTCCACCCAAATAGATAGTGGCACTAAAGAAATAAAGCTCACCATAAAGGGCTTTGAGGACTTTAGTGCTAAGCTTAAAGATAACACACCCACATTATACGTACTAAATACTTTGACAACCTATTCTAAAGACAAGATATAAATTTTGTATAGGGTAATTTTGGGCCCTTTATTTTGGTATGTAAGGTTTCATGGTAGCATGATAGACACATTAGTGTGAGGTGATAATTTTGAGTAATGATGACATTTTGCCATCTTGGCACTAGCTAGAGAATCAATGCACCCATTATACCAATTCGTAGGAAACTAACGAATTCCAAGATTCTCAGGGCATCTTATAGGTTAGACAATATGTGGTGACCATAGTGTGAAGGGTGAAAGGTGATGAAATTGGTAGAAATGATTACTAAGTCTCCAACTTGGTATAGCTCAGATACCATGAAGGCTCCATTTGTATATGCTCATATGCCATGAAGTCTCCATTTGTATACACTCAAGATTGTTTGTGAGCCTATAAGCTATTAATTACAATGAATTAAGCATGTACTATGTTTTAAGTGTGACAAACTCTATTTATTTGAAATTTTATTAATGTCAAAGAATGGTTGTGGTACACATGATGAATCTAGTTTATATGTCTTTGTATTGTGAATGAAATCCAAAATGAATATAATGGATATAATGTTATAGTTTAAATTCAATTATGGTAAGTAAATTTCAAATTAAGATCCCAATTTTTGATGTTAATGGCATTCCTATAATAGATGATAACATTAATTGTAAGTGTAGAAAGACTATGTATACAAACCCTATGTGTAAGATATTTCTACCCTTGATAACAAATGTGAGCCTAATATGAGCACTTAAAGCAAATTTAAAGTAACCCCTTCACCCTTCAAGTGTCAATATGATGTTATGATTAGCTTAATTAATGTTGACACCCATATGAATAAGATTAATCCACCTAAGGGCTTGTTCCTATAGACCACTAAGCTTATCCCATGAAAGGCTTACACCTATGAATCTACTTGAAACCTCTTGGAATTAACCAAGTCTTATATTTGATGCTTTAAACCATGGCACACTAACCTAATTCAATCCTTAGTTAATTATCAACTATGAATTAGGTGATATCATAAGGCCTTACCTTATGTGAATTAATGTTAATGCAACTAAGTGTTTAAATGTTGAGCATAGAAGAAAAAATATCTAATTTTTGCACTTGGTTGTAAGAAGTCAATAACTGACTAAGACAACTAAATGTGTGCCTAACTTAACTTTTATACAACATTTTGGGTAGAATTATATAGTGATTAAGTTAGATACTACTTTCTTGTAGAACATCATATAATAAGTGGTTTAATTCCATAAGAAAGTAGTATGGTTCCATCAACATCAATAACTCCAATAATAAGAATGGGACCAATGCCTAACCTAGTGGCTAGAGGTGTTGAAAGACCACCACCAAGACAAATTCTAAGGGGACAAGTGCCTCAAATCTCAACTTCCCCCCTTCAACAAATCTATTATAAAATGGCCATTATTTTTTCAAAGTATTGTGGTAAGGAGAATGTCATAGAATATGTGTTGAAATGTGAACTATAGTGACACGTGTAGGTTATAACCCAATTAAAACATAATTCAACCTAGTTTGTGACCAATATACTTGTTACACCCATACCTAGTACAAAAAATTTGATCCTAACTAGGCTATGGTCACTTATGATACCCTGAAGGAGGCATTATTGAAGGAATTTGAAATACAAAAGTTTGAAGAGCAAAGCATCTCCATGCTCAAAGAAATTACCCAAGGACTCTGAGAAAGTATGCACCTGTATGATGTAAGGTTTAAGACTCTCTTTTTTAATATTCCTTACGACATTCATCCTTACTAGCATGTGCATTGGCTCATTGGAAGGTTTCTAGTTTCATTCCAAAAAGTGCTTTCTATGAAGACTTTTATAGACCCTCACGAAGTACTTGAAGCCACACTTAGAGTTGAGGTAGTCAAAAGTGCTGATATTAGAATCAACCCATTCATGGAGGCATAGATTGTATATATGGCCTTCTAACTCCAAACACTTACGACTAGATCATTGTAATATGCTCAAAGTGGATTATGGGGCACCGATTATGAAGTGGAAGGCCATAACAAAAATAATTGCCCTCAAAATAATGTATGCAAATTACTTATAAGTTGTGAATTATATTGAGAGCACATGATGTAAATAATTTCCCTTTATTATAATGTGTTATCCAAGTCAACACAACCATCTATTATCAGATGTGTGACACCTACACCCATAACATAATTGATTTTTGAGTGATTAACAAGATGCAAAAAAACATAGAAAGAGGCACGAGGTAGGCCACTATAGTATTTAAAGGGTAGGTTAACCAAGAAAATGAAGGATATGGCCAATAAAACATAGGTTTTATAATTAAATGAGGTATCATAGAGTGAGGTGGAATATTTGATGGTAGAAGGTTCCTACCGTGCTCATGTTATAAGTGTGGATCAATAGAGCACTATCAGCATGACTACCCTACACATCCCACATGTGGGTATTATCAAGGGGTTCATAAGGCTGAGAAATGCCCTAAACTATATAAAACATTAAACCAAGGTAGGCCTATCATATAAAAAGGTGCATGAATGATTAGGTGTGAGCCAAAAATGGATAAATGGACTCCAAAGGTGAAATCAACCCATGTAGAGATAGTCAAGGTGCAGGAAACTACTTGTAGTAGATTCACCACTCAGCTAAAAGTTGATCCAATACTTGAGTTATACTTAGAATATGGGGATAAGGTCCACACTAAATACATAATGTAGCCTAAACCTAAATTTTCACCTTACCCAGACCCTGCATGCCAGAAAGATATATTGTAATAGGCCATGAGTGTAAACTAAAACAATAAGGAGAGCTCTAATTAGTGAGAGACCTAAAAGGATAGGCTACTACCTCTAGAAATAAATAAGATATCTAGGAGATTGAGACATAATAATTAATGAATATCTTACATCTCTTACAGATAGAAGGAATGTTGCCCCTATTGAATAAATTAGTCTTGGAGCATGCAGGGCAAAAACTAGTTGTAGTTATTACACCATACATGGAGAGGGTGTGATAAGTGTAGCATATACAAAATGTGTTATATGATAAATAGCTCCTCATAAATTCCACTATTGAAGGATGATCAATTTTTGAGGTCTTTATAGACATAGGAATCGAGGTCAATATCTTGACCAAGAATGCCTAGGAGAAAATGGGTAGGCCAAACTTGAGGCCTTCTCCTCATGTACTTTTCATGGCCAACAAGACATGAGCACATCCCATTATAATTCTAAAAATCATATTTTTATATATCATGGGCACTAAATTTTTTTTAACTTTGAAGTGATTAAGTTAGTAGAATAAGAAAACTGCTTTGTGCTCCTGAGAAGGCCATGGTATTATGAAAATAATGTGGATATGTGCTTCAAAAGCTATTACATGACATTTGAAAATGGAAAGGAAAGGGTAGTTATTCCCCTCTCACAAGACCAAGGACCCACCTATGTTAAAAGTGTGGACTTTAAGGATGATATCGATCACATATATAACATCACAATGCAAGGTGTTAGGACATTAAACCCTGATAATCAAGGAGTTCTCTCTTGGGAAGATGGACAATTAGCCTCAGACACCACAAATGTTGCTTGTGATCATTGGGTCAAAGAATCTTATGAGACCACTAGTCAAATGTGCCATTTAGTGTGCATGAAGGTACCAAAAGTAGTAAAGATAAGCTATGTCCAGATTGATTGCACTTCAAAAATATGGCTCCCTTATTCCAAGAAGAAGGTAAATAGAGTGTTTCACCTAACTAAAATTAAACTTAAAATGCTCACAAGATATGAAGGGAGAAATCTAGTGGAAGAGTATGTTTTCTATCTCAAATCATCCATCCTAAAAGAGGCATATATAATGTGTTCACTAGTGTATACATTGAAGAGAACTATTGCTCATTGGTGTGAAATGTAAAGGCCTAGCTTACCAACTTGGAAAGATGTGAAAGTAGTTATCTGTACTACATTCATGAAGAACAATGAGGACTTACACATCTCTACCTACTTTTGTGACTCTGACCATGTGGTGCATATGTGCCTTTATGAAGAAACATGGACTATCTATAATGAAAATTCCCTAATGAATCTATGTGTGCATAAATTATATAGGACCTTGAAGACATGGGCATAAGCTTTGTATGTTTACAATAAGACACATCATGAGATATCCAATTAGGATGTACTTAAGGAGTGGTTTGTTTACACCTCTTTTTCTTCATAAAACCTTGAACTAATTGAACCACTACAAGTAGTTCAAAGGTCAGTGTTTAAGGACACTATGATATTAGAGGAGCACCTAAAAAACATGTTTAGTGGAAATGGGTTGCCACTCCTAAATTTATTTGAAGAAAAAATATTCAATAATGACTTTAGTGATGAGGATCATGGGACATTAAAGGTGCACAATTGGACAAATATGATAGGTAAGAATAAGTTAGTGTGCCAATTTGAGGATAACACCCCAAAAAAAGAAGACCCTATCTATCTTAAAATATAATAAACTAAGGGTAGTAGGAAATTTTAAGATTCACATTAGGATAATAATGAACCCTATCACATGTTACTAAAAACTACCAAGGTAGATATTAGATTAGAAAGGGAGATAAAGATTGATACTCTATGTGCATATTGGTTTGACACAAAGCTAACATGTATTATAGACCTCCTAAAATAATTCTAAGACTTGTTCACTAATAACTATAGAGAGATGAAGGGCACACACCCGTCCATTATAAATATGATCATCAATCTAGTCAATGGCATGAGATCGATTAAGAAATGACTTTATAGGATGAACCCCAATATTCATGCCAAGGTCAGAATAGAGATTGATGGTATGCTAGCCACAAGCATCATCTACTTTATGCAAAAATATGAATGGGTTATTCCCATAGTCATCAACATCAATAAGGATGGTTGTAACTATATTTGCATCAATTATATATTATTGAATTCTACCTATGTAACCAACCCATTTCTAACTCTATTCACCGGTGAAGTTTTGGATGGCATCATAGGTTGCAAAATATACACTTTCATTGATGGGTTTTAGGACACTATCAAGTATGGATTGAGGAGGAGGAAAAGACCAAAACTACCTTTGAAAAAAATGGGGATGTTTCACATACGACATTATGCACTTTGGACTAAATAATGCACCATTCGTATATTCTTGAGTGGTAATCACCACTTTTAAGGACTTCATTCATAAGTTCTTCCAAGTTTATTTAGATGATTGGACTATGTATAGGATATTTAAAGATTATTATGACAAATTGCACCTAATGTTTGAAAGGCATCAATAGTTTTAATTTATTTGAACCTCAAAAAGTGTGTCTTAGTGATACTATTTGGCACTTTGGGCACATCATCTACAAATATGGTCTACTCCTTGATCCTACAAAGATTGATATCATCCTCCAACTCTAGACCCCATTGATGTAGAAATATGTTCATGCCTTTCTTGGACATTGTGTATACTATATGAATTTCATAAGGAACTATGAAAATATTGCAATGTTTCTAGAAGAGATCTTGTAAAAGGATGGCCCATTCTATTGGGGTGTAGCATAGGAAAATGCATTTGAGACCCTATAACTCAAACTAGTAAGCACACTAATATTTCAATTTCTTGACTAGATGAATCCATTTCATGTCTGTGTCAATGTATATGGTATTATGATTGGCACCATTCTAACACAACTAGGCAAGGGTAATATGGATCATCCCTTATCCTTCATAGGTAGAAAACTAACCAAGGCAAGATAAAACTATACCAAAAATTGAGCATGAGGCACTAGCCTATTTATGCCTTATAAAAGTTTTACCAATACTTGTTGGTGACCCCATTCATCTTCTTCAGTGATCATGAGGTACTTAAGTACCTGGTAAACAATCCCATTCTCTACAAGTGCATTTGTTAATGGATAATTTTATTTGAAGAATTCCAGTTCTCTATTGCAATGAAGCCTAGAAAATAAAAATCAAGCCCAGACCATCTATCTAATATCAACTCAATGATGCAATAGTGCCTATAAAATATGATATGCCTAACACATGAATTTATAGGTTATATTACATCCTAGAAGATATTATGGAGATCACAACATTTATAAAATTTGGGTTTGTGCCCCAGACTATGACAATCAATGAGAAGAAATATCTCATAGTTCATGTCACCCCCTTTTAGCTCATTAGTGGGGAACTATTAAAATTACACCATGATGAGGTCCTGCATTGATGTATCCTAAAACACAAAATGGAATTAGTCTTGTAATATTCATATGAGGGGATTATTGGAATCCTTTACAATGGAGAAACTATGGCACATAAGATATTGTAATTAGGATTGTGATGGCCTGCTCTATTCTAGGATGAGAAAGATTATGCCAAAGCATGTGACATCTATCATTGTATGGGAAATCCAAACCAATAAGATGAGATGCCTTTCATCCCCATCCTTTCCTAAGAACCATTTGAGAAATGGGCCATTGAATTTGTTGGTCCTATTACTCCTATTACAAGGCACATAGGCACATGATGCATTATATCGGCCATAATTTACTTCACCAAGTGGGTTGAGGTAACACTGACTAAAGATTTTATAGCTACCACTATAGCAAAGTTTACTTGTGAGAATATCATTAGTCACTATGGGCGCTTGCTTAGTTTGACAAGATACTAAGGCACTCACTTCATAAATGAAACTTGTAGATCCCTCTCACTGAATACATGGTGGCACACCATAAGATAACATCATATCATCCCCAAATAATTGCATCATTGAGGAATTCAACAAGATATTAGGTATGTACCTCAAAAATATATGTGAAATTGGTTGTAAAGATTGGGATGACCATCTGTCAGTAGAATTATGGGCCTATTTCATGACATATAAGTGCCTAAACAAGTCTACACCATTTACACTTGTGTTTGGCATAAAATAAGTTTTATCAATGGAAATCATAGTGCCCTCATTGTATATTATGTGTATTGGTTTATTAGATGACCAAGAGTATTTGAGAGCATGCCTAAAAGATTTGGATCACTTGGATGAGACACATGGCTGATTAATATGGAGATATTAGATATAAAAGTCATGCTAGAATCTCTTGCATGATAAGAATATCAAGTGAAAAGTATTTACTAAATGAGCACTGGTCTTTTTATATGACTCAAATTACCTCAAACACCCAGGTAAGTTGTACATTCGGTGGATGGGACCTTATTCCATCCACAACATATTGGAGAATGGTATATGCAAGATATGCACATTAATAGGTGAAATGCTCCCTAAACATTTCAATGGTAATATATTAAGGATCTATAGTGATTAGGATGGTGCTTTCTCCATCATATACCGACTTCTCAAACACAAGTCAGTTGTGTTATGTTAACCATAATAAAATTTAGTGTAAGCCAAAAATTTGATTATGTTTTTTTATTTGTGTTAGGTGAATAAGCATGGTGCTTTCTAGCCCATAAGAGAAATATTCTAGTGCTTACACGCATAACTCTAGTTGAGTGAGTTGATCACATATTATTTATAAGTGCCTGAATCCAAACACCTAAGTTTTTGGGTGCATGGAGTTTGATAAATTTAGAAATATGTAACAAGTTGATAAGGGGAGGCACACAAGATACTAGTGTGCCATAAATCTAGAAAATGAAGCACTAGAAGACTAGTGTAGGAGTTTTTATGGGATAGGGAAGGCTAAAGCAAGAGATGAAAGCACAGATAAATTGACCAAGAAATGTAAGAATTCTTTAAAAGATGAACACAAAGATAAGATGGAATAGATGAGGCTGAATCATGTGCATTTGAAGTGCTACACCCAATTTACCATAAGAAAAGGCAAAGATCACACTAAGGTGAATGAAACATAAGAGGTAAATTGTCAATATAGCTGACACCCACCCAATATTTGGCAAGAAGTGACTATTTGAATAACCTATCTCTTCATTGAATACACTGTTGATAAAATTTAATTTGATGAAGGTGGAGCCACAAAGATTCACAATTAATGAGAATGTGGTGCCGAATTTTCATGGATTTTATGTTTTTATTAGATTTAAATAAACACATACACTACCAAGCCATTACTCACCAACCATTAATCAAGTAGATAAATTTAAGGTAAAAATAAGTGAATAATATACTAGACTAAGTTACATACCTTATATGAATTCAAACCTAAATAGAGCCAAACCAAAGCTTAACCATAAAAATGCTACTATAAGAAGAAAAATAAGCATCCACAACCCCAAGTGAGAATGGTTGAACTAAGATAGATATTTGATTCCATTTGAAATTTATTATGAGGCAAGTGGAGAAATAATTGAGAGAGCACCAAGTAATAGGAATTCTATAGGATGCCTAGGTTGCCATTAATGGAAAATGAAGCTTGAGAGATAAAGTTTTAGTCATAGACCTCATCATTGTAAGGATGTTTAAAGCAACATTACAAGCTTTATAAATATCAATAGACCATGATTTAATAGTATCCGATTAAGAATGGGAAAGAAATGGTTGAGTTTAGGACTGCTACAGGCATAAAACAACACCAAGAAGGAACATATGATAAAATAAGTAGTTGCTATGAATATAGAGGCATAACTGGTAGAAGGCATTAGCATAGTGGTAATTGACATGGAAACTTGTGTATAGGGAGATGTGGTTCCCATTGAAGGTCATAGTGGGGTAGACATGGGTATCCTTTGTGCACACATGTAGATTAAAAGAATACAACCATCAGACACTAAGAAATGTGCAAGTACTCAACAAAGATTGGATGGTTTATATAGGGAGGAAGAACAAGGTGAGAATGATGCTCTTTGACATATCCATCCAAGATAAACTAGCAACCACTAGCATGACCTAGTTATATGAGCTACTAAGTTTTGACAAGCCAAAGGAACTAGTGTAAATCTTCCTCTCAAGCATCCATGGTGATATTTTTTATTTTTCATGGGGGGAACATGTGGATCTTGATGCACCTCATTATCAATATCATAGGATTCTTAGCCATAGGAGATAACTTCCACTAGATGATGGAGGATGATGTGGAAGTGGAAAGGGTTACAAAACTCCTGGGCTACTATAAGGTAGGGCTTGCATTCCTTATTAGGGACATTCAAGACCTTGGAATGAGGGTAGAGGTGCATCTCATTATTTATAAAGTATGCCTCTATATATGGTGGTCTAAAATTAGAAAGACATATTTGTGCATCACCCATCACATGGCACAAGGTGTAAAGTTCAATATCACAAAATTTACTGCTGAGGAAATTGTTAAGAATATGATAGAGTGCATAAGGTGCATGAGACCTTTAATTAGGGTTCCATGATGATATTTATTATGATGGAGGAGATCTACATGCTTGAACATGATGATGACAACCTTTGGGTGTTCCCACCCCATAATTACTCCCCAACCTAAAGTACCAAGACATCATTTGTTCACCTATCTTTTCCCAAAAATACAAAAAGAGAGTATAGGGGTGGTACAATCCATACATCAAGGCATTTGTGATTTAATAACACATCTTATAGGAGATTCCCCAACACATCATCATGCAACATTTTTGTGTAGTGCACCTAGTGGTCATAGATAGAAACCTATTCGAGTGGTTGAAATTGCCTTATGCATTTTTTACTAAATTTTTCATAGTAGTGCTAAGGAGGATTCCCAACATGAAATTGATAGAGATCCTAATGAATGACATGAATCAATAAAGGATAAGATTTAGGTGTTGATATGTGTGCCCAAGAATCAATTCCATAAAGGATGAGGAGGATGACTCTAATCGAATGGACCTCTAACCCCCTAGAGGAAAATTATAATCAGGCACATCTTCAATATATATTATGAGATGAATCCATGAAATAATAGTGTTGACCCTAATAAGGATGATGATCTCCCCCTCTTTATCAATGATGAAGGTAAGTTATTGTTAAAGACTCAAGAGAAGACCCCCCAAAAGAAAAAAGGAGAGACACTTGAGGAGATTGAGTAGTGCATCGGCTTGAAGATTGCATCTAATGAGTAAGCTATACCTCCAACTCTCAATAAGCATGTAACCTTCATGCTAGAGACTATTGTTGAGGTCAACATACCCCTATTTCTAAATATGGGGATCTTTATTTCAAATTGTGTAAATATATGCTTTAAATTAAAATTTATCTAATTAGAGTAACATTAGATCATTTTGTACATTATCTTTATTTGATGATGATCCACACCATGGTTGAGTTGGCATATTTACACATGATTATAGTTTGATCTTGTCTAAATTTTGTAATGTTAGATCTCTATGTTTAGGTTGCATGTCTAATGGAGTCAATTTAGAATGAAAAATATCTAGGGTTTTGTGATTTCATGATTAATTGACCCTTTGATCAATCTTTTTGGCCCTTAATTGTATAATAGAATCTATGTATCTAAAATATTTTTATCTTGGGTCTTTTAACATAAGACTATAAATTTAAGCAGTTTCTTTTTTATTCAAATTTACGTGGGATCATATTTTAAAATCCTATTCTAAAGTTTTATACTAAAAGACCTAGGTCATATTTATTAATACAACTCAGACCTTGGTTTAAAATATTTATGTCTTATGGTCCATAGGGGTTTTCTTATTATATTCTAAGCTTAGCTTAAAACTTATACTAAGTGTTAAATTGTATTTGTTAAAACAACAAAAAACTTTAATCTAAATTTTTATCCTAAGAGCTTTATATTTACCCAAGCCCTTACTTCATATATTATTGGTCATAGGAATAGGTTTAATGGTAGAAAACCAAGTGGCAAGATCTCAAGGATTCACAATAGATCAGTGACCCATGGCAAAGGTCTAAAGTCAAAAGGTTGAAATGAATATTGATGGTGCATGTTTGTTCATGCATTGAAGATTTAACAACATGAGGTATAATTATAAAGTCAAGTGGATCTTTGAGAAACCTAAGAGTTTCAAGTTGAAACATCTCAGGAGCCCAAATGATAGATCAATGGTCTATGGGCCATACATAGAGTCAAAAAGTCAATAGACTGAGATCCTATAAAAATACTAAGTGGCACACTCATGAGCATTTTTGTTAAATTTTAAAATTTAGAATTTATCCTAAGGTTTTTAATCATGTTTATTAACATGAATAAAAACATTAGACTATAACTATGTCCTAAGTTCCTTTTTAGGGAACTTGATTAAAGTTATATTAAATTTTTATAGGAATGGAGCAAACCCAAAATGATAAGTTTCAAGCTCATAAGGAGTCAATGGGTAAAGCATCAAGATATAAGATGTATGTTAACTCAGGCATAGATGATCCGATGGTGTGTTATCAAATATGAAAACTCAAAAGACTTAGAACAAATATGAAGATGACAAGTGTCAAGCACGTAACTCATGGTTAAAACCCAAGTATCTTCCCTAAAATATATAGTGCATGTTAACTTGCACACATAAAATCCAACGGTGCAATATGGAGAAGACTTTTAAAATGAGCCCAGAATGAATGTGATGATGACGCATGTCATAACCATGGTGAATGGAACAAAGATTGACCAATAACGGTCAACCTCAAAGATTGGGATCAATGGTATAAAGAAGGGTGGAATTTTCAAAGGACCTAAAATGAATGGAAAACTACCAAGTGGAAAAATTGATGGAGCTTCAAGAATAGATCAATGGTCCATGGTAAAGATCAAGGCTAAGGACTCCAACAAAGGGCTTAGAACCAATAAGGAAGTGACACATGTCCTAAAATGATAAAGGGTCATATTTTGAGTATTTTCAAGTAGTATGCCATGGTGATACCACCTAGATAGGGCACATTGGATTGAAAGGTCCTATGAACCTAAAAGAGCTTGAATTATACTTTTTCTAGACTAGTAAAGATTATAAAATTGAAACAAGGACATGAAAATCAAGGACAAAAGAAAAAGGCTAAAATTACAAATGGTCTTAATGTTAATTAAGTTGACATAGTATATTTTTAAAAGACCCTGTAAATCGTTCAAATATTCTAATCTAATAAAGTAGGAGAAATATGGAACATATATAGATTTTATATTAGTCATAGCTAAACAATGACATTAGTTATGAAGCATTTGTAAAGAGAAACTTGTTTATGACACTTGTCTAGCTGCATGTTGACACTTGTCTAGTTGCATGTTGAGAAGGAATGACTGGCATATCTCATGAAATGTCTATATAAATGAGTTATTACTAATTGTAAAAATGAGAGGGTGTTTTTTTGAGTTAAAACCAATTTTAACTTTTGAGCAATTAATATAATCAAGGAATTTTGTAAAGTTTGTCCAAATTTGCTTGTGTCTTTTATTATCATGGCTTCTCTTTCACTTGTTTGTTCTAACTTTTAGATTTGAATTGTTCTTATGAATTCTTGGTGTGTACATTTGAATGCATAGATGTTAACTTGTGCAAATTCTAGGTCAATTTAAACTTTTTAGGTTCATTTCATCTTCTTAATCTTCTTGCATTTGGGCTAATGATGTTTACTTGCAGGGGTATATCTTTAAAGAGAACTCGGTTCTTATTTGCATTATTTTCCACATTCCTTAGATGTTTGCCTAATGTGTGATAGGATTTGAGCTTACACTACCTCATGTCATACATTGGTTAAGTGTATGCTTGGATGATATTTGAACTTTGTCATGATGTTTGAAATGAAGATCAACAACATCTCTTCTCTTCCTTATCTTTCCTTTTGATTTTTTTTAACCAGATCACTCTAGCTGAATTTTCATTGTAAATATCCATCTTAGATTAATCTTTAGATTAGTTTCTGATCATAATCCACCATTATTGGCATAAAATACTTCATATTTTGCATAGATTAACTATTTGGCCATGGTGGCTCCCAAACACTAAACATTATAAATATTTTTAAATAGTCCACTTGTTTTGCCTCTATTCCACTAACAGATAATAGGATTATCACAACTTGTAACTCATGCACTGAATTCTTAAAATTATAAAATGAGAAGTTTTATTGAACACTATGGGAACCTATGATACATATTTAGGAATCAATAGGATGGACTTTGTTGGCACTATAAGGAGGGCCTTTAGCTAAAGATATATGAATTTGAAGTATCTTTGCTAATTTTGGTGAATTATTTTCAAAGATTGATGTATTCTTTGCATATTTGTGTAAATATGATTTATCTTAATGGTTTTAGACCAATATTTGGGCTTTCTTTAGCTAAATATCATTATTCTTTGAAGATCTATGTGAAATGTATGCAAATATTTAAAAATCCATTTGTCTTTACAAATATTTGGTTTCTATGGTGTATTTTGAACATGATTTAGAGCTGGAATGACCACAAGTAAGATATTCATAAAGTTATAGCTTGGTTAGGTGGATATTTTATCAATGTGCCTAGTTAGGTACATGATTTACCTCAAAATCTTGAAAGGTATTTGCCTTATTTTAGTCCTAATGGTGTTGTGACTATTGAAGAACATATCAAGTGCTTCAAACTTGCCTTAGAACTATTAAATGTTGTTTATAAAGATGTTGCATGTAGATTATTTCTTTTTACTCTTAGAGATGAGGCATATGATTAGTTTTTTAACCTTCTTAAAGATTTCATTATCAACTGGAATGATTTCAATAATTATTTCATTGATCAATTTGGAAAGATCATAAGCCCATATGTCCTTTATCAACAGTTCATTACTATGAAGAAGGATTCAAATGAAACCATTAGATATTTTAATGATAGATTTCAAAAGATGTTGAATAAAGCTATAACTCTTTATATAATTTTTGAGGCTTTAGCTTTAGAAATTTATAAGGATGCTTTAGACCCATTAACTTTTATGTTTTCGAAAAGATCTATTAGATATATTTATACATTAGCCTTAACCTATGTTGAGGCTGTGGTAATTAATGACCAAATGCCACCCCAAGGTCAAATAGCATATGCCATTCCAAATATCAATCCTAATTTACCTATGTTGAATGTTATTCCTAATATTAATCAAAGTATGCTTACTTTAAATCAAACTCTAGTTTTAAACCAATTACCTTTGAGTCATGTTTACCCTTTACAAAACCTAAGGTTCTTGAATAATACTGCAAGTGGATCTCATCCACAAGATCAAAGATCTATGGTGTTAATAGATGGTGGTAGTCCTCAAGTTCACAATTCAAAGGCAGATGAAAGCAAAAATGACTCCTTATTAAAAATGTTTAAAAATTTGAGCATTGATTTTCTTGATACACAAAAGCAATTAGGTAACAATGGGGAAAGTTCTAATACAGACTATTCTTTTCAAAAGTTCAAAATAATTGCATTTAGGTTTCAAAATAGTATTGAAAACTATAATAATGAATCATTTAAAATTATGAATGTGCCTAATATAAACACTTATGAGTTGCCTTTGTCTAATTATTGTAGGGTTTATAATAATGTTACATGGTCATCCAATTCTTTTGATACATTTACATCTTCTAAAATAGTTCTTATGGTAGAGACTTGTGATTTACCATTATAAGATGAGGATGAATTTCAAGATACTTCAAATGAGGGATCTACTACACCAGTCAGGGAATAATATCCTATACATTCTAAAATAATAGAAGAAGTTGCAACTGAGATGAATGGAGTTCTTGAAGATGTCATGGAAACACTTGTAAGAAAAGAAGATGAAGAAGAAGAAAATGCAAAAAATCAAGAACTTTCATATGACTTAATCAAAAGGTCAAAAATATGTGATCAACATGTGTCAAATGGTAAGATTCCAAATCAATATCATATCCTTTTTTTTATCATGATGATGAAGCCTTTTAGGATGACTTAGAGAATTTTTGTGTAAGGATTGATAGCCCATTCCCACTTCATATGGAGATTGAGTAATGTGTTATAAAAATTACTATTACAAATATTCTTCAAGAAGGAAATGATATTCTGGAGATCCTAAATCATGATGAACTAAAGCTTAACTAAGACATCAATCCAAGTATACCAATTGAATTCACAATACAACCATGGAAGGAGAAAGAGACAAGACATGAACAATCTTTGAATGAAGTAGAGCTAGCTTTCCTAATGCAAGAAAGAAGAATTTAGTAAGAAGAGGATTGGATCTTGGATCCATATCTTTAATCCATACGCTTGAGAATGGAGGTGGGAAGCTAAGTTTCATCATACAAAAGACACAAGTATGTAAGTGTTCCTATCCACAAGAAGATGCCGTTGAATGGAAGCAATCATAATTAAAGGTTATATGGTAGGATAAATAAATATCCATTTGATCCTAAAGGTAAGTTATTTGTGGAGTTAGTTTAGGTAGTTTTTAGTTTAGTTTCTTTCCTATTTCTTTCATTTCTTGTTCTGTATTTGTAAGTAGTGTTTGTAAATATTTATTTTCTTATTGTTTATTTATTTGGTGTGTTTTATTTTTTTGTTTTGTCCTTTCTTTCAATAAGTCCTTTTGGATATCCATCAACTCAATGTTTACCTAATTTCTCAAGAACCTCACAGTTCAAAAATATAAGTATGACTCTCAACATTGGTTGATCATGGATTGTTGAAATGTGAGTTTGATCTAATAGTTTAGAGAAACTAAAAAATACTAATAGATAGGTTAATTATTCCTTGATATTTTGATCCTTTTTATGATCTAAGCTTGATTCTAAGAAGGATTGCACATGTTGGGTAAAATTTTGAATTATTGAAACATAGTCATGTTTGCACTTAAACATTATTGCCTAGGACAAAGTTTACAACAAAGAATGATTACTTGAAGATTAAACACTTGAACAAATCCTAAAACCTTACTAACATGGTTCCCGACCTTTGAAATAAAGTCAAAAATTACAAAAATAAAATCTTATTGCAAAATTCAAAAAAAACTATCCAAGCAAAGATGATTTTGGTAACCTCCACTAGGGATATGGATGCCTGGCTAACAGTAGATCAAGGCTTTAAGTGGAGATAAAAGCATATTTTTTAGGGATATGGATGCCTGGTTGGTAGTATATAAATCTTCAAGCCTTCCCTAAGCTTAAGCATAGTTCTTAGTTAGTGTTAATATCCAAACATGTTGAAAGTCAGTGTTAATAGTCAAAGTCATGAAATCTAAAATTTGTTCCCTAAACTCCATAGAAAATAGTAAGTGGAATAAAATCACACACACATCATGATTGAGTATTGATGTTTGATCCTAATTATACATGTGCAAGACTTGTTTCAACCATGAATTGATCTCAATAATAGTACATGATCAAATGGAATGAATAAACTAGTCATTAATTTGAACTATAGTCTCTAAATTCTAACATATTGTTATGTTCCCCCAGAAGTCACTATTTGTTGAGTTCAACATACCCCCATTTTTGAAAATGAGGACCCTTATTTAAAATTATGTAAATTTTTCTTTAAATTTAAAATTCATTTGATCAGAGTATTGTTAGAGTGTTTTACACATTATCTTTATTTGAAAATCATCCACACCATGGTTGGAATGGTGTATTTACACATGATTTTGGTATGATCTTGTCAAAATTTTATAACATTATATCTCTATGTTTTAGGTTAAATGTATAATGAAGTCCATTTGGAATGAAAAATATCCAAGGTTTTATGATTTCATGATTAATTGACCCTTTAATCAATATTTTTGGCCCTTAATTATCTAATTGAATCTATCTAAATCATAGTCTAAAATGTTTTTACCCTGGGTATTTTAAAATAAAACTCAAAATTTAAGTGGGTTATTTTTTATTCAAATTTGTGTGGGATCATATTTTAAAACCCTAGTCTAAAGTCTTATACTAAAACTCCTAATTCATATTTATTAATACAACTCAGACCTTGGTCTCAAATGTTTATGTTAAGTCCTTTATGTCTTATGGTCCATGAGAGGTATTTTATTATATTCTAAGCTTAGCTTAAAACTTATACTAAATTTTAAATTATATTTATTACAACAACAAAAACTTTAAGGTAATTTTTTATCCTAAGACTTTTATATTTACCTAAGCCCTTACTTCATATATTATTATTCACAGACACAAGTTGAAGAACAAACCAAAAAGTGGAAAGATCTCAAGGCTTAAAAAATTAATGACCCATGGCAAAGTTATAAATTCAAAAGGTCCAAAGGAAGATCGATGGTGCATGTTTGTTCTTGCACTAAATATCTAATGGTGTGAGGTAAATTATAAGGTCAAATGGATCTCTGATCAACCCAAGAGTGCCAAGTGCTAACATTTTGAGAGCCTATATAACATATCAATGGTCTACATTCCCTTCCCACAGTCAAAGATGTAATATATTGAGATCTTGAAGAATTACCAAGTAGCACACCAATAATCATTTTTGTTATATTTTAAAATTTAGACTTTATCCTAAGGTTTTAATCATGTTTATTAACATGAATAAAAACCTTTGACTATAACTATGTCCTAATTTATTTTTTGGGGAACTTGATTAAAGTTTTATTAAATTTTTTTATGAATGAAGTGAACCTAGAAATGATAAGTGTCAAGCTCACAAGGAGTCAATGGGTCAAGCATAAATATGTATGACATGCATCAACATAGGATAGATGATATTATGGTGCATGATCAAAGAATAAAATTTAAAAGACTTAGAAAAAATGTGGAGATGACAAGTTTTGAGCACACAACTCATAGTTAAAATCTGAGCATCTTCCCTAGGATCTATGGTGTACATTAACTCAATCACATATGATTTGATGGTGTGAGATGGAGAAGACTTTTCAAATGAGACAAAAATGAATGTGATAATGATGCATGTCATAACCATGGTGAATGGAACAAAGATTGACCAATAGTATTCAACCTCTCAAATTAGAATCAATGATGCAAATTAGGGTAGACTTTTTAAAGTACCCAAAATGAATGGAAAATGGTCAAATGTAATATCATGGGAGATTTAGGAATATATATATATTCCATAGTAAATATTAGGGCTAAGGACTCCAAAAAGGGGCTTAGAACCAATAGGGAAGTGACACATGCCCTAAAATGACAAATAGTCATATTTCAAGTATTTCAGAGCAATATACCATAGTGATACGACATAGATAGGACATGTTGAATTATAAGGTCCTATAGACCAAAAATCACTCAAATTATACTTGTTTGAGACCAAAAAAAGTCAAAAAAATTTAAATAAGTCCATGAAGATAAAGGACAAAAGAAAAATCTTGAAATTACGGAGGGCCTCAAAGTCAATTAAGTTGACATAGTATATTTTGAAAAAGACCTTCTAAATCATTTGAATATTCTAATTTGAGAAAGTGAGAGAAATATGGAACATATATAGTGTTTAGATTAGTTATAGTTAAAAAATGTAAACTTGTAAATGGAAACTTGTCTATGACACTTGTCCAGTTGCATGTTGAGAAGGAATGACCAACATGTCTCATGAAATGTATATATAAAGGAGGTATGTCCAATTGTAAAAATAGGAGGGAGAGTTTTTAGCTAAAAAAATTATAACTTTTTATTAATTAATATAATCAATTAATTCTATAAAGTATGTCCAAATTTGCTTGTGTCTTTTATTGTCATGGCTTCTCTCTCACTTGTTTATTGTAACTTTCAAATTTGAATTGTTATTATGAATTTTTGGTGTGTACATTTGAAGCAGAGATATTGTAACTTATGTCAATTATAAGTTAATTTAAATTTCTTAGGTTCAATTCATTTTCTTACTCTTATTACATTTGGTTTAATGATGTTTTATTGTAGGGGTAAATCTTTAAAGTGATCTTCGTTCTTATTTGCATTATTTCCTACATTCCTTAGATGTTTTCTTGATGTGTGATAGGATTTGATCTTATGATACTTCATGTCATACATTGGTTAATTTAATGCCTATATGATATTTTAACTTTGTCATGATGTTTGGAATAAAGATCAACAACATCTCTTCTCTGCCTTACCTTTTCTTTTGCTCATTTTTAACTAATCACTCTAACTTAATTTTCAGCATAAATATCCATCTTAGATTAGTATTTATATTATTTTTGATCATAATCCACCATTATTAGCATAACATACTTCATTTTTTTCATAGATTAAATATTTGACCACGATGGCTCCCAACCACCAAACATTATAAATATTTTGAAACAATCCACTTGTTTTGCCTCTATTCCATCAACATATAATAGGATTATCAAAACCTACAAATCATGCATTGAATTCTTAGTATTATCAAATGAGACATGTTATTGAATACTCTAGGAACCTATGATACATATTTAGGCATTCATAACTAATTCCTCTAGTAAGAAGCGGAAAAAGAATAAGTCTAAGGATCAACTACGTTCCCTACAATAACTTTGGTAGAAATGGAGGAAGATACCCTCACACATGGACTAGAGGAAGAGATGGAACAAGAAAAAAGTGTAAATACATATATCATGTAAGAAGAAGAAGAGGAAGAGGAACCCATAACCAAAGATGTATAAGAATCCATCCAAATGAGCACAACTATCACACTCAAAGTTGAAGAGAAGCCAAAAATCTCCTCATCAATGAAAAAGTCTCCACACCACCCCTATAGATACAATAAGAGAAGAGTAAGGATTTCAATAAAATGGGCCTAAGTGAGGTAGATATTAATAAGGTGCTAACATTTGAGGAAAATTGTAGGCTAGCCTATTAAGAGGCTGAGGACAAGGAATATAAGAAGGCCAATAAAGAGAAGAAAAATAAGAAGGTTCCCAAAAGCATGGGACTAGACATCAAAGTAGTAAATAAGGCACCAAAAATCCCTCAAGTAAATCAAATGAATCTACATAATAATAATGCCCAAGTAGTGAAGGGGAACCTAAAGAAAAGGAAATTGATACTAGTACCTTATAACAACAAATGGAGACACCCGAGGAACCCAAACATAAACAAGGTGAAGCTAGCATTGAGGGAATAAACTCGGAGGTAAATATTGAGAAACACTAAGAGGATTAAGTAGATAAAGGGGAAATTTTGAGTAAGAAACCCTTAAGGAGGAATAAGATGAGTCCTTTGAGGAAAACACTGAAGAAATCAATGGTGCTAGTGAAGAGGAAGAAGAGCAAATAAATATGGCCATCATCAAGAAGGATGGTACAGAGCTAAGCATAGAGAAAAGGTGTATAAGGGGTGAAATTTTTGACACCATTCCCCTTAAGGCTTCCATAACTAGGATTCACAAATAACTAATGTTTGTATTTGATCACTACATAGATGAGCTTCACTTTGAGGTGCCTAAAAAGGCAATTTTGGGCCCAAAAGAACTTGAGGAAGGGCATGACTCCCTCATCATAAAATTTCATGCCATAAACCTAGTATACTCTATTAATGTGATTATTATAATGGTGACTAAAGTGGTGCATATAAATATCATCAATGATTATATGGCATGAAAATGGATGAAACTCTATAAAAATGCCCAAGATGAAGTGCAGGCTAAAAACTTCAAGCTAAAATATCTATGTGAGTGCACAAAGATTATTGAACCATACCTTATAGCTATAATTAATACATCAAACCTCTTTTATGTTGATAAGATCTATGTGCTAGTAGAGCAGATGCTCCCTAAGATGAAACTGGAACCAACACAAGAATAAGAAGAAGAAGATCCATATACCATACTACAGAAGGATATTTAGGCTAATCTCAAAGAGGTAGAGTAACTCTTCATTAAAATTTAAAAGGGAATATATGTATCTAATTCCATATTTTTGATATTTTAAAACCAAGTGTCAGTCATAGATACCTACCTCAAGTAGACAAAGGAAGATAAGGGCAAGTTGATGGTACAAGTGTACTTTGTGAATAGGTCAAAGTCTGTATAGATCATGGGGATTGTCAATGTGATAAGAACCCAAATAAATTAAAAATAATATAACTTGGAATCACTCTTTCATGCTTTATATACTAAATCCCATAAGTAAGAAGCAATCCTGGATGGGGGTGTGACTAAGGTTAAGGCAAATCTAGTGGCTATTAGAAAGGAGTTAGAATAGAATGATGTGTTTGTGCTTTGTGTGGCCTCCACTAAAATAAAAATAACCTAAAGAAATAAATATCTCCATAAAAGGCTTTGAGGAATTTATAACTGAGCTTAAGGAGAGTGTGCCCAAATTCTATGCACCAAACACTTTGATAGCCTAGTCTGAGGATGGGATATAAAATTTACATGGGTAATGTTTGGACCCTTATTTTGGTATGTAAGGATTCAAACCATCAAGATAGACACATCAACACAAGGTGATAATTTTTATTAATACTGATATTTTGTCATCTTGGTACTAGCTGGAGGAATTAGTGCACCCCTTGCACTAACTAGCAAGTAGCTAATCAATTAAAGGATTCCTAAGGAATATTATAGGTTGGAAAATATGTGGTGACCATAGTGAAAAGGGCATAATGTGCTGGATCTAGCTAAAATGATTACTATAGATCCATATCAACACCTAACATGCAAACTCCACCCTGACATAGATGTTCCTATAGAGCATTAAAAGGATCTCGAACTAGGTGATCTAAGGATGTAAACTTAGTACATTGAAGCTCTAAAGAATTGGTTTTTCATATAGTGTAATGGCCACAATTAGATATAGGACTAACTCAGATGCCATGAAGGCTCCATATATATCAAACAACCTCTCCTATGAGCCTATGATCCATTACATAGAATTAATTAAGCATGTACTATGTTTTAAGTGTTATGAACTCTATTTATTTGAACTTTTATTAATGAAAAAGAATGTTTGAGGTACACGTGATGAATCTAGTTTATATGTCTATGTATAGTGATTGAAATATGAAATGATTGTAATGGATATAATGTTAAAATTTAAATTCATTTATGCTAAGTAAATTTTAAATGAAGCTTCTAGTTCTTAATGTTAATGGCATTATTGTAATAGATGTTGATCTCAACTATAAGTATAGAAAGACTAAGTGTACAAACCCCATGCACTAGATGTTTCTATCCTTACTAATAAATGTGATCTTAATATGAGCACTTAAAGTAAATTTGAAGCATCCCTTTGACCCTTCAATCATAAATATCATTCTTCACTTAGATTAATGAAGGATTATGCCCATATGACTAGGATTAATCCACCTAAGGGATTGTGCCTATAAACCATTAGGATTAGCCCATGAGAGGCTTCCACCTATGAATCTACTTAAAACCTCTTGGAATTGAACAAGTCATATATTTGATGTCTTGAACCATGGCATAACTATCAAAATTCGGGCCTTGGTTCCTTCTCAATAGTACTTCACGTGAACACATAAGGCATGTGCCTTATGTGAATTAATTCTGATGTAGTCGAGTGTTCAAATGTTGAGCACAAAAAAGGAAATATCCAATGTTTATACCTGGTTATAATAAGTCAAGAATTGACTAAGATAATTAAATGTATGCCTAACTTAAATTTTCTAAAAAATTATCCATTAACCACTATCCAAACTCCAAAATATTGAGTCTCCTTTGCCATTCCCAATGTGGCAATTACATCTCATAGACAAACTACCTAGATCATAGGATGGACATATTTTTATCATCACAACTACTAAGTATTTTAATAAATGGATTTAATCCATGACTCTAATCAATATCATTAACACCACTATTTATAAATTCATCATTAATCAAATCATTTTCATTTTGTATTTCCCCATACTATCATTTTTGGTAATGGTAGTAATTTCAAAAATAAAACTGTAAAATAGCTCTATGTTAAATTCAAAATATCTCACAAATTTTCCACACCCTAACATCCATAATGTAATGACCAAGATAGAGAAACTAATAAAATTTTCCAAAATATAATACTTAAAACTCACATGGATTACAATATTCATTTATATCCTAATCTTTGGGCCTGTTGCATTGGCATACGAAGTACCACTTGGGCAACACCATTTTATCTAATATATGGTTTTGAATTTTTCCTTAAATTAAAAGTTGAGATTCATTCTCTTCACATATATATTTATGGTATCATACCTACTAAGGAATTTTTTTAAGTTCATCTTCATTCTCTTGATCTTTCTGATCAACACCATCTTTCTGGTCTATAACATAACCACCAATACAAGCGTCGCATATCTAAAAATCAAAATAAAAGGGTTAAAGTCCATAATTTCAATGTGGATGATCTTGTCATTAAAGTCCATAATTTTAAGGTTAATGATCATGATAAATAAGTTAAATGTTCTCAAAAATGGTGGGTGCCTTATTTTGTAAAAGACATACTTGGTCATAACACTTATCACCTTCAAACTAATGAAGGCCATATTTTTAAAGAGCCCACTAATGCACATTTTTTAAAGTAATTTTATTAGATCTTAAATTTCCTCTCATGATTTATTTATGATATCCTACTAACACTTTTTATAAAATATTTACATGGGTCTCACCCTCATTAGTAGTTTCTCTTTCTACAAATCTTAATTACTTTTATTGGTCCTCTGGTTTATCTTTTATCATGAGTTACATTGTAAATCCATGGATAGTACCCAATACTACTCATGACTTTTTTTACTCTTATTATTTTATTACTTTAAATTTCATTTTTCACCCCATGGGTTTTTATTTTTTGAGTTCCAGTGTAAAACCATAGATAGGACCAAGCCTTCCTCACCAATACCATCTTTCCCATTTATTTTTCATATGCTTTATGCACCCTCTTATGTTTCTCTTTTATGATTTGTAGTGTAGGACCATGGATAATACAAATCCTTCATCACAAAAACACCATCTTTAATCAATTCAATGTTCCTTTTCTATAATGTCAAGCAATGGTCATAAGTTTCTAAAATTTGGTCCCTTGTTCTCAATTTTATCTTTTATTTCTTTTATAGACAAAACTTGTATACCAAAATATGTTAGCATGTTTCCACACACTTAGATCATTCTTATGATAATGTATCACACTTACCTATCATTGTATCCATTTTTCACCTTTGTCACATTTTTTGCAATTTGAATTAATTCAATCATTTCATAATCCAATTCCTCTTGATTTCCTTTCCTTTCATTCCAATCTAGATAAACCAAGGTCTAAGTCAAGATAGCACTTTTATTTCCTCTAAATTAACAAAACTCTTAGATAATATGATATCTAATTTATATTTCTTATCAAATAAGTCCAAATTCTTTAAATACATCAAAAATTTAAAAGCCAAATCATTTGAAAAAAAGGCAATGATACAAAATATAACATACTGTTAGGTTATGGAGCTAAAAGCTTCACTGATGCAGACATGGAGGAGGTTACAGAAGGGTTGCAGAGTGTTACTGTCGTTGGC
This sequence comes from Torreya grandis, assembly GCA_037957365.1. Lineage (NCBI taxonomy): Eukaryota > Viridiplantae > Streptophyta > Pinopsida > Cupressales > Taxaceae > Torreya > Torreya grandis. Next base: position 4,300,314 of record JARHVA010000591.1, read on the forward strand.
ATCGGTCAGGCCAACCGACGTCGATAGGGAGGAGACAGGAAGGCAACCAACGTCGGTCAAAAGTTGGCCAGCGTCGGCACCCCCCAGGTAGACAAGGACTGACATCGGTCACCTGTGTGGTTCAGACTGTGAGTGTTTTACGAGCAATTAGCTAATGAACCAAGTGTTTACATGTTGAGAGCCAATTTTAGACTAAGAGCTACAGATCTAATTATTGTAATTAGGTGTCTAATTATTTTTTGCATGAGATCTATTTAAGAGACTCATTGGTTATATTGTAAACTTGTGCTAGAGAGTAAGAGAGAAATAATATAAGTTCCTTCTATGTGTGAGGTGAGCATGGTGTGTTCCTCCTAGTGCCACAATACCAAGTGTGGGTGTTGGATTGGAGAATCAGCAGGGTTCTTCATGTATGTATGATCTTGGTCATTAGGGGAGCATGGATTCTATAGGAGATCTACATGGTAAGTAAGATCATTAATTTGTAGGTGTATGTGTGTGCAAGGTCAAGGTTCACAGGTGTGCAGAACTAGATTGATTTGTAGGTGTGCAAGATCAGATAGGACAGCAACACAACAGGGAGCAGAATCAGGTGGGATCTACTTGGAGTATGTTTGTGTACTTGTGGAGTGCATGGAGCACTTGTGGAGTGCGTGGAGCACAGGTGTAAGGTGAACACCAACTCTATGTTTGAGTTGGGTGTTGGGACCTAAGGGAGAGAGCTTTGAGGTAAGATTTACTGTTTATGTCCTAGAGGTGTGGGAGCCCTAGAGGTGTGTAAGGAAGAAGAACTATGGCAGCCTTCTTTGTTGTATTTCCTTCTGAAAGAGTTTTAATACAAGTTGTGTATTGTCTCTCATATCATGTTTTATTTTTGGATTCTAGTTACTTGTGTATTTTGGTTAATTTCCACATATTAAGTTGCTTGGTAATCAATTGTGTGCTTCTGTTATTTATCCCAACACATGGTATCAGAGCTAAGGTTGCAGGGAGCAAGTTTTGTGTTTGGTTATAGGTCACTCTCAGGGGTTTCTGATTGAGTGGGAGTAGAGCAATGGCAGATCAAAGTAAGATAAGAATGGAGGAGTTGAAAAGCATAGATGGTCACTTACGGTCCTATGGAAAGAAAGAGCAGGTACAAGAATATTGTTGGTTGGTAGCAGATCAGCATGAAGGAACTGAAGATCTAGATGTTGCAGGTGTTGTTGCATAGGATGCTTTGGGAGGTTTCTTGGATAAAGTTGAATCTTGGATAATAGATTATGTTGCCTCTTTCCATGTAGCCCCGAGGAGAGGAGCTGGTGAGCCTTGTCAAATTATTGGCAAAGGGGAAGTGAAGCTAAAATTACAGGGGGTCAATACATGGGTGTTGAAGCAGGTCATGCAGGTCCCAAGTTTGGAGATGTGGCTAATTTCTTCAAAAAATTTGGGTGATGAGAGATGCATAAGAACTCTCACAGTGGATGCACTTGAATTAGCTAGTGGTAAGAAAACAAGTACTCTTTATCTACTTGTTTATATTACTGATTCTTCTTATGTTGTGAAGACGTGGCTTTGTAGGCTTGGTCACATGAGTAGGAAGGAGAAGCATGTTCTTAAGAAAAAGACTGATATATTTGATAGGCTTAAGAACTAGAAATCCTTGGTGTTTATGGAGGAGATGGCAGATAGAGACCAGTGGAAGGGGTTAGATACTTCTGAGCAGGGTAGTTTGGACATGGGATTGATTCAAACGAGCTCGTGGGTAAAAAGTCATCACTCATAGGAAAACATAGGTACCGGCATCGACACGAAGACCAACATCAATAGTAGGTAAGACCGACGTCGGTCAGGAGGACCAATGTCAGCAGCAGGAGGACACTGATGTCAGCAGGGTTGGTAGTCAGGACAGGCACAGGAACTGACGTCAGTTGGATGTAGACTATGTAGTGACCGAGGTCAGTCACTGTAACAAATTTTGGGTGGATAGTGAGCTGTCAAGGAGTCTCAAATGCCCATATGGAGGATTAAAGGTGGTAATTAAGCCTCAAATTCATTGTTCCTCTTCTTTATACTATTTACTGACTGCAGAGTAGGAAGGATCCAGGAAATAGTAGGAGCATGGCAAGAATATAATGCAGAACCAAGTGAGAGATTTGGTAGGGTTGCCAGCAGGTATGAAAACCATAGAGATGAATGGATACCTTAGTTGAAGAATAGAGAGAACATACACGTGAGACGAAAGACCAAGGCATATGGTCTTGAGGAAGCTGCAGGATAGTGGTACAAGTTTTGACAGGTGGATGACAAAGCATGACTTTAGTCAATGTCAGGGTAACTACTGTGGTTTGTCTTATCAGGAGGATGATGGTCATGACATTATCCTATTACTGTATGTGGATGTTATGTTTTCTAGAAGGTTTATACATACAGGGTTTTATTGAGCTAAGGGTAAGATTAGTTCAGTGGCTTGCTATGAAGAATTTAGAGTAGCAAAATTCTTTAGCATGGGGGACATGGGAGATCACAGGTTGATTTTGTCTCTAGTGGGAGCTGATGTGAATCAGGTGTTGGTGAGGTTTAGGATGCAAAATCAGAGCACACCAAGGGCTGGACAGTTCAGTGTCTGAAATCATATGAGGTCTAGTATAGACCTGAGTTTGCCCAAGCAGTGGGTGTTGTCAGAGAGTTAGGAGCCAATTCAGAGAAGTGGGTTCTTAGGGATGTGAGAGGGACCAGTAGTAGGTACACATGTAGGTTTAGGACTTCACTACATGGGTTTGTAGGTTTGAATGTGGTAGGGTACTCGAATGACAGGAGGTGCACCATAGGTTGTGTGGTGGGTTGTCTTTAGGATTGAGCTTGAAGAGGGATACAAACCAGGAAATAGATTAGGTGGGGTACAGGTACAGGTACAGTGCAGTTGTTTATCTCCAAGTGGGAGATTTTTAGGTTGTGGAGCTAAAAGCTTCACTAATGTAGACATGGAGGAGGTTGTAGAAGGGTTGCGGAGTGTTACTGTCGCCGGCGTCAGTCAGGCAAACCAACATCGACAGGGAGGAGACAGGAAGGCAACTGACATCGGTCAGAAGTCGCCTGGCGTCGGCACCCCCCAGGCAGACAAGGATCGATGTCGGTCACCTGTGTGGTTCATACTGTGAGTGTTTTATGGGCAGTTAGCTAACGAACCAAGTGTTTTCATGTTGAGAGCCAATTTTAGACTAAGAGCTGTAGATCTAATAATTGTAATTAGGTGTCTAATTATTGTTTGCATGAGATCTATTAAAGAGACTCATTGGTTGTATTATAAACTTGTGTTACAGAGTAAGAGAGAAATAATATAAGCTCCTTCTATGTGTGAGGTGAGCATGGTGTGTTCCTCCTAGTGCCACAGTACAAAGTGTGGGTGTTAGATTGGAGAATCAGCAGGGTTCTTCATGTATGTATGATCTTGGTCATCAGGTGAGCATGGCTTCTATAGGAGATCTACATGGTAAGTAAGATCATTAATTTGTAGGTGTATGTGTGTGCAAGGTCAAGGTTCACAGTTGTGCAGAACTAGATTGATTTGCAGGTGTGCATGATTAGATAGGACAGCAACACAATAGGGAGCAAAATCAGGTGGGATCTACTTGGAGTATGTTTATGTACTTGTGGAGTGTATGGAGCACTTGTGGAGTGCATGGAGCATAGGTGTAAGGTGAACACCAACTCTGTGTTTGAGTTGGGTGTTGGGACCTAAGGGAGAGAGCTTTGAGGGAAGATTTACTGTTTATGTCCTAGAGGTGAGGGAGCCCTAGAGGTGTGTAAGGAAGAAGAACTGTGGCAGCCTTCTTTGTTGTATTTCCTTTTGAAAGAGTTTTAATACAAGTTGTGTATTGTCTCTCATATCATGTGTTATTTCTAGATTTTAGTTACTTGTGTATTCTGGATAATTTTTGCATATTAAGTTGCTTGGTAATCAATTGTGTGCTTCCGTTATTTATCCCAACACATACAAAGTCAAAAGTCAAAATCACACCAAAATAATTGATTAGTAGCACATATCCTATCTCAAATCAAATCTCAAACTCCACACTTGGCCTCATGATAGATTTAACATTTATTGGGGTGTGGTAGGCTAGTAGATTTGGATAGGATAATTCAAAATACTTTATGGTTCTACATACTTTCTCATGCAAGTACCCAATCTTCACATTAGACTGATGGATTTATAAGGGGTCTTGAGGAATGGGGAACACATTGTGGGAAAGTAGGTCAATTTTAATTTTCATGCATATAGCCTTCATGGGTTGATATTCATACCTTTTTTGACGACCTAATATTTTTGTAGCTAGGATAAGTTCTTTAGATTCCTTAATTTGAAATTTTCTCTTATTTTGACAAACCTAATTTGAGTGTCTTGAATTCGATAAAGAGTTTCTCTACCTTGATTTTCCCTTATTTTTACCCTCCACCCATTTCATTTCCCCCTTGATATAAAAGTGTGATTCTCAATAAATTTTCCCACTTCTATATTTCCTCTTCATCACATTCTTAAAACATGCTATCACTACTTTGTTTCAACTTTATCTATCCTTAGAACAAAACAACATGCTTGAGTAATTATGAATTACTTTCTTTACACCATTGCTTTACATTTTTAGAATCACCTTGGTTTATTTTACCATTTTATTTTTACATTATTGTACCCTTTTTTTTGACAACTGCATCTATTTATACTTTTTTGTACTTTTTCCTTTGTTGAGTGAAGTTGGCTTGTTATTTCTCTCTCACCAATGTTATTTCCCATTTTATACACTTTTTCCATTGGTGATTGAGTAAGGATTGTTATTAATCACTCATCAATGTTATTTTACCATTTATTTTCCCATATTTATTTAAGGATTGTTACTGCTTTCACATTCATGTTTGATTACCATTTTTAACTTTTATCCCTAGTTTATCTTGGTCAGTTTGCCTTTCCTACCTAAGGTTTACTTGTTTGAGTTTTTTGGTTATTTAGTAGCCTTGGATTTTCAGTTACCCAATTTAATCTAAAATTTTTAACTTGGTCATTTGGTCTTAAATTATAATTTATCACCCTAGCTTACCAAATTTCCAAGTACATCTCATCTACACCACATCAGTTACTTGGCTTTCCTACATTTGTTTGTTTTTGCTCTTTATTTTTGTATCTTTGGGTTTGTCCAAAGTAATTTCTACACCCTCCATGATCAAAGCCACAAAAATAGTAGACAACCATACAATAATAAGGTAATTCAAGGTACACATACACATACATTTCTTTTATTTTTAATCATTTATATTCAGCTACTTTATGCTTTAAAATAATGTGATTTATTTATCTTTAGTATTATGTATATGTTATTTTCTTGAAACACCATCCCATATTTCACCTAAGTGACACTTGATGAGATTCAAGTGGGGCATATGTATACACATAATATTTTCAAACTCTTATTAATTATTAATTATTTCTTTTACAATAACCCATTGAGTCTCAATCTCTCCAAGTGCATACCTTAAAGGGTGCACCAAGAAATGGGTGGGTAGATCATTGGTGATTCATAAGATTGGTGTCACTATACCACCACTTGATATCTATCCAAACTTATTATAAACACTTCCCTAAGCCTTGGCTTCTCTCTTTCACCCTCCAAGATTTTACCACATTCCTTAGCCATTCCCTAAGCCTAAAACCCTTTTTGATAGTTTATGTTACACTGTCAACCCCATCAACCCTGTACTCAAATTGGTAAAACACATTAAGGGTCTAGGTTATCCCCTATCCTACCTAGACCAATACCTAATTTATTTTTATGAATAACAATATAGAGTCGATTATGTCAACCCTATCAGCTAAACTTTTGAAAAGGTTTAGAATTAGATTGAGCTATATGTTGATGGTTAAAATTGTGCTTGTTTCTAACATCAACAATGGGAAGTTTCAAGAATGTGGGACTTGCAACTTGAAATGACCTCCATATTTTTAAGAAGCTAGTCTCTTCTTTATATCGAGTGTTGGGAGGAAAGGGATAGGAATTTAAATATAAACACAAATGCAAAGAAAGAAAATATAACTATGGTGATATGCCTAAATGTAATTTGACCCTTGATCCTAAGCATAGTGAAACTATATGTAAGATTCAATTACATTAAAGAGAGAACAAGGCATGATCAATGTAAAAGATAGAAACAATAAAAATAGAGGCTCACATCTTAGACTAATTTTACAATGACACAGAAAACATCAACAAAAGCATAGAACTCTATCTTCTTATTAATTCTCCAGTCACATAAAAAGCACAATTACATGCACAATTACATAAACTTTTCAACTAAAGAAAATAGAACAAAGGTAAATGATATTCTTGATCACAGCTCTAAAAGTCTAAAACTCTTGACAATAGTCTCTCACAAAAAATTCTCTCCAATCTTCTCTTCATCATTTTTGGTGATCTTTGTACCCTTATTTATATCATTGGATTCACTCTAGATTGTCTGCATGTTCCCAATCTAATGGCCCAACTAAAATCTAACTAAATTGGAAGTGTCTAACAGAAGATATTTCTTAGATTCTGATATGTTTTGTCTTCCTGTAGTTTATTGGCTAAAGAAGATACACATGGCATTCCCTTCTATCAAATGGAAGAGGATACTTGGTTGATTCCCCCATTTTACTTGAAAACCCTCGTATTATTTAGGAGGCACTAGAAAATGACACTTGGCATCCTTTGCAACACTTACTGAAGGCACACAGCATGTTCTGCGTAACCTATACTCTTACTGTATCTTCACTTAGAAGTATTCATTTTTTGACATCTATCACCATCTGCTTCTCCCAAAACTTAAACAACTTCTATAGAAAATGGGACCCAAAGCAGTTCTCACCCGAGCAACTTTAAAAAGGGAAGAGGGACGTGTGGTGCTTTCTGCTTATTCTTGACAAAGAGCACATAGTGATCTCCACTACCTTTAACTACCTTTTGATAAACCTATGGAAGGTGACACATGTCCATCTCCACATTTCCCTATCTATACTATAGAAATAATTGGGCCTCATTTCATACTTACATGGACAGTGACACTTGGCAGCTTCCACTTGCTTCAGAATAAAAACCCAGAACCCACCATAGTCTTTACTTGTTAATAAAACAAAATGAAGATAATTCAGAGGTTGACACATGGTGGCTTCCACTCTCTTCAATTGGGGATACATGGCATCTTTTGTTACTTTTAGAAAATCACATTGAAACCTTCTGTTGTTACCACCTGGCACCTTCCGCTTGATCTTGATACTTAGCTTGTTGAAAACTTCTGCTCAAAAGAGATTTGAAACATGGATGCCGACATGAAACGTGGATGCTGACACTTGTCACATTCTACAGAGTTACTATGAGACATGTGGCACATCCCAACCAACTTCTAGAAATTATGAAAGATGCCTCAGCTGATGATACTTGGCAGCTTCCACTTGATTTTGACACTTAGATAAAAATGAGGCAAAAAAAGAAATTTGATCTCGCGCTGTAAGTCAAAACTTCACTATCTCAAACCAAAGCATTTAGGGATAAAATTTGGATTGTGCAACTAGAAATCAAAATGAAACGTAGATTATTTTTTACTCTACAGTTATTGGTGACCCAAAGGACTTTTGAGCCTGCTCAAAAAGAAACTACAACTCCCACTTGATCAAAATGACAAAAAATCATAGCTTCAACAATGTTGTTTGATAAGTAGGCCACTCATCATTAGATAACCCCTACTTATTCTACAATTAATTGAAGGCTAATTCGAGGTTGATAATATTCTTGTGTGAAAAAATTCTCAAAATTTGAACCATAGCCTTCAATTTGAATTTGAGCTAGGAAACAGGAATCAAAATAGTTTCTACTTTAGATACTGATGAATCGTCCCTTAAATCCTAAAAAACTACTTGATCATTCTTCTTGGACAACAACAAAGGTTTAATTTCATCAATCATTAGCACAGTGTTATCATCAGGAAATGGAGAAGGAAGACCTAATTGCACTAGGTCTTCAATGTGTTGTTTCATTTCACTAATTCCTTCTTTCATTACATCGAGAAGCTCTCTGTAATTGATGGTTGTGGAGTTGCAACTGAGAACCTCATTCACTCACTTAACAGCAACCATTATGTTATCAATTCTTACTACTGACAATGTTCCATCTATTGCATCATAAATCTTTTGTAGCAACATTTCAGAGTCCAATACTCTCTCAAAAACTATAGCCATAGTGTTTTCAACTAAATTATCCACCTTTTCACATAGTTTTTGTGCATTTAGTAGGAAGGTGAGAGAAGGCCTGAGCTGAATAATCTCTGAAGAGATTCTTTTCCACATTGATTCATAAAGCTCCTCCACCAGATTTAACACTCCTACATTCTTTGACCTATTGGCCAGTTCTAGTATCAATTGTTCTACTCTTTATTGCTCATCTTGAAATTGGGCTTGTATAGTTACGATATTATTTTATTCATTCAGTATCTTCTATTGTAATTGAGTAACCTATAATAGGATTTCCTTGAATTTTTCTTGTAATGCTACTTTTTCTCACCTTAGGGTCATCACTGCATCTTTTACCTGTATTAGCCCTACTTTCAAGGAATCATTTTGGGCCTGGATCACGTGGTGAGTCTGAAGAGAAATAGTATCTTGCAAATATTTATTTAGACTCTCTATTTCATTATCTTTTATATTGATTGTTGTGGTCAAACTGCTACAGTTTGCCTTCTCTTTGGCTAGATCAACCTCCATCTTCTGTAGCTTCCTTGATACTTTCAAGTAGTCTTCAGCAACTACAGAAGTGGATTCAGTTAGCAGCTTGATTTTGTCTTGTGGTTTGAACAGGGACATGTCTATGGCCACTGCATTCATTATGTAGTCTTCTAGTAGCATCTGCTCACTTGGCTTTATTATATTTGGTGACAAATGAGTCATCGTCAATTGCTACTAAATTGGGTCAAATTGTGACTATAGATGTGGTGTAGCTAAGGCCTTATTTTCCTTGATCCTCTTTTTCTCTCTTCGTGCTTCCCTCACCTTCTTAGCAGCATCTACTTGAGTTTAGAAGGTAGAAGGAGAGGCAATGTGCCCACCTACAAAAGGATGTCCTTGTGGCAAACCATATGGAATAGCCAATTGTTGGCTATGGGTAATTTGAAGAGGTAGTTTCTTGGGAACAGAGGTAGAAAAGTGAGGCAATGATAAAGCTTGAGTAGGAATAGATGGGGTGAAGTGAGAAATGGGCATGGCAGAGGTGGCAGGGGATGTCATCTGGCTAGATGAAATCATCATGCCTATAGGAGAAGAAAGAGATTGAGAAGGAGGAAGAGGAATGATACTTACCTAAGAAGCAACTACAGTACTCTGTAATTGGCATTGTGAGGGTTCTACCCTCTCTTCTGAATCCAGTTGGAACCTCAACCTCTTTCACTTCTTTGGCATTTCTTCTTCTGGTTGTGCTTCTTTTTCTTCAACATTTACCACTACTAACAGTGGTGCTTGTGGGGAATTGGGTAATTCAATAACTAATGCCAATGGGAAATCTTTTGGTGGTGAAGGAACCACACTCTTTTTTTTCCATGACGCTAAGAGATGGTGCCAAACTGTTACTGTGACTACAATTGCAGTTTGCCCTGGGGCCTGTGATTCTTAGCTAGATACTGCTCTGGCTTCCAGCTCTACACCCTACATCAGCAAATTACTTGTGTCAGGGCTAAATACAAGGGATAGATGGCACTCATCCCATAGTTCCTCCCATCTCTCATCTGAGTCCACGTTCCCAAAAAAATGAGTTGTCTGACAAATTTCTTGCCTATATTTCCAATAGGCTTATATTTTCTCAGCAACCCAGTCTTTATTATTTAGTGCCCTTCTTAAGCCAAAAGTCATTCTAATTTTAGGATCAAAATCCCTCTGCTTATCATAGAAATTTTCCCATGGTCTATTTTTTTGAAGGGGCAAATCTGTTAATTCAACACAAAATCCAGGAGTATCTTCCCTAAGATTTTTTCTATTTTCCCAAAAGGGGTGACTCTCATGTGCAATTCTAGTAGCAACCCTATTAGTCCTTATCCATGAAGCTATGAAACCATTTGGGTCATATACCCATTTATCTTTGATTAGAAGGAAACCTAGAAAGGCTAGCTTTCTAAGCAACACAATTTCAGCATCTCTAGCCTCTAGTGTCATGCTATTTGTCATCCATGGGAGGTCATACATTTTCATCTTCCTCTTCCCAGAGCCATATTCATTATCTACTATAGACACCTACATGGTGACCTCCAAGAATGCTAACCTAAGAGTCAAAATATTAGGTAGCAACATTGGTTCCCCACAAAAACCATGGACTCTAATAATTGTATGGTGGGATCCAAAAAAGAAATCACAAGGAATCAGGCAATGGGCCAGAAGGTTTGAAACACTTGGAAATAGTCTATTTATAACTGGTTATGGGCTCAGGTGATAAAAAGAAGGGGTAACAAATAGTTCCCAAAATTCATATGGATCTCTAGTTTTTGACAAAATATGTGTCCATATAGACATAGGAGTGGTCCTTTGTAGATCGAAACTTGGGTCATACATATCGAGATGCATATGTTGGGAAAAGATGCTAGATTTTTGATATAGCATAAGGTGAAATAAATAAGAAGAGTACCTAAAAACCCCTTTTGATTTGAATTGGGCAAGTTGTCCCACCATTAAGTATGCAATCTACTCAAAAAAATCAAGCTAATACTCCTGAGTCTTGTCGACAGTTTTCAACTTGAAGAGGATAGCCATTTGTTCTCCATAAACTACCATATCATCTTTCATTTCGAAGATGAAAGCCATCATAGACAGTATATCTTAGCTAGCTTGTGTAAATTGGACTCTTGTTACAGGCAGTGTCAGCATAGTAGTATCATCATCACCTAATTGCAATTCGAATCTCAAGAATCTCAATTGAGTATTGATATTTGCCCACATTCTCTGCATTTTAGCAATGGTGGGAAATGTAGCTATCTTATCATGATGCAAGGCCAACATTTTTTTGATAGCTTTTGGTGTAGTCTACACCATGAATGGACCTTGTTTAATGGTGTTTGAGGGTGCATGGAACAAGTTGGTGCATATTTTCACCAAGACAGGGCATGGATGCACACCTGGGACAATGAATTGTGCCAGTTGTGAAGTCCATATCCTCATTGCAAATGTCTCATATTGTCCCACCTTGGCCCTCTGAAGATACCTTTGATGTGCCCCTTCTCTGAGAGTTTTGCTACTAGTTCTTTGAAGAATCAGACCATGATCCATCTGCATAATCTTTTATCTTTGTTGTGTCACTTGCTTGACCAACTTCAGGGACCCTAGTCTGCAGGTAGGTCTTTAATGGTTGCGTAGGGGCTGAAGCATATGATTTTCTCATAAGAAACTTATCAAGGGATTCATAAATCCTAGCTCCTTATTTTGAAGACTATGCTCCCTCCATCTCTATATATATTCTATGATAACTGGTATAAACTTTTGCAAAACAGAAAGCGCTTTCACTTAAGTAGGTTTATTAGGAACTAAAAATGCAAGTAACAAGAATTTTCTCATAGATGCAGGAATGTTTGAGAAACTATAAGCTTTAACTCTTTCTATGAGGCATTTATTGACCCATCAAGTCTCAAAATGGCATTAAACGTGGATAGCTGTTAGCAAATCTTACTCAATCTTCCTGGGACAGCAAGATAGACACATGCAAGTGGCTGTGCAAGGTACTTTAGGGAATTTTAAAGATTTGGGAGATATTAAATGTGTCAAGAATTTTGAAAAAGGATCTGAGATATGGCTACATGTTCAAAGAACACTTATTTAAAAGAAAGTGAGAAATCAAAATGGGAGAACAAAGCAACTAAGAAAGGGAAACTATCTAACTACAATGCATCAAGGACACAACCTAACTAAAATGTTTCAAATAGATTCCATTCACAAGAATCTCTTCAGGTTCACCTTCCATTGTTTCTAGCTCAAACAATTTTTTCAATTTACATGCACAAATTTTATAAGGGCCAGTCCATAATGCTTTAAATTTAGTGTGTTGACCTGGCTTGGCGGCTCTTGCATCCCATTTTAAAACAATTGAGCCTGTTTCAAAATGGGGATTTGAAGTCCTTTTGTCAAAATAGTCTTTAATTATTTTCTAATGCTTTACCAATGAATCATGGGTTGCATCCCTCTTTTATTGAACCTCCAAAAGTTTCGCAAGTCTGACCTACATGGGACCATTTTCTTCAATTTCAATCTGTTTGATCAGCTAGAGAGCAAGAATCTCCAAGCTTAGGGGTATTATAGTAGATTTTCCATATACCAATTCATATGGGGGCATTTTGATCACCTGTTTAGGTGTGATTCTATTATCCCACAGTGATAAATTAATCACTTTATGCCATTCTTTGTGATGATTAGCCCCTATTCTTTTGATGAGTCTAATCAGGTTCTTGTTAGTTGATTCTACCAAACCATTACCCTGAGGGTAATAATTGGAGGAAGTTTTTAGATATATTCCATGATTTAATGCAAATTCAGATACTTTAGACCCTAAAAATTCTTTAGCATTATCTGAAATTATGGTACGAGGAGCCCCAAAGTGAGTAGTGATACTCCCTAGAAAATCTAGGATCACATTTTTTGTTGTTTCTTTAAGTGGCACTACCTCGGTCCATCTAGTGAAATAATCTATGGCAGTTAATATCCATTTATGACCCATACTAGATACTAGATTTATCATTCTAATGAATTCAAGACCCCATTGAGCAAAAGGTTCATCTACATTTATAGGACTAAGGGGCATTGTTGCATTCCTTCTCATCCCCACATAATATTAACAGGATTGACATTTTCAAACTAGCTGATAACAATTTGTAAATAAAGTAGGCCAGAAATAACCTACCTCACTTATCTTTATAGTTGTGGTCTTTGCATAAAAATGTCCACCTAATAATCCATGATGCATTTCATGTAGTATTTTCTTAGTCTCAGCCTTGTCTACACGTCTTATCAACTTGCCATCAGAATTTCTTCTGAAAAGAACCTGTTCAATTAAAACAAAATGAACTCCTTGTATTCTACAGTATCTTCTCTTATTTTGAGGGAGTTCTCTTGGGTAAATCCCATATTTCATAAAATTAATCCTACTTTTGACCCAAGATTCTTGATCATCCTCTTATATCCTTAATACAATTTCCTTTTCTTCTTCTAAATTTGTCTCTTCTGGTATCATCTTTTCAAGCTCTTGAGTCATATATTGGCACAAACCCCTACCTCTAACTAACTTAGTGGGTTTGACCTCTACATCATATTCAAGAATCTTGGTTATCTAGTTAGCTCTTTTTCCAGTAATTTCACCCTCCATGATGTATTCTTTGACACTTGGGTGAGCTACAAGTATCATAATTTTGCTTCCTGATACCATATGCCTGAATTTCTTGAGGGCTTTTACCATAGCATATGCTTGTTTCTATACAAAGTTGTATCTAGTTTCATACTCCCTAAGAGCTCTCCCTCCTGTCTATCATCCTTTTGTGTTAAGACAACAACAATACTTAACTCTCCTCCATAGACATACATTACAAAAGTCTTAGAAAAATTTGGGTTTCTAAGTACTGGGGATGTTGAGATAGCCTTCTTGACCTCTTCAAAGGCTTGCCCTCCTTTTTTAGTCCACTTGAAAATTAGGTCTTTCTTTAACAAGAGTGTCACTAGTCTCACTAAGCCTAAAAAATTGGATATGAACCTACTGACAAAATTAATCTTCCCTAAAAAAGACTGAACTACTTTTTTATTTACTGTAAGAGGTAGGTTCATTATAGCTACAACTCTTTCAAGATCTATGGAAACTCCTTCTTTAGATATTATATGTCCCAATAATTTTCCTTGAGGGACAACAAAGATACATTTCTTAGGGTTCAAGGATATTCCAAATTATTGACGTTTCTTAAAAATAGCTTCTAAATGATCAAAATGATCAACAACATTTTTTGAAAAAATAGTAAGATCATCAAGATAAATCAGGATGATTTTATTTATAGGTTCCCCAAATGCAACATCCATAGCTCCTTGAAAAGTGGCTCCAGCATTTGATATGCTAAATGGCATCTTAGCATATGCAAATGTTCCCCATTTGGTAGTAAAAGTAGTCTTGTATTAGTCTTCATCGGCCAACTAAATCTGATTGTATCCAGAGAAACCATCTAGCAAAGAAAATCTCTTTGATCGAGCCACAGTTTGTAGAATTTGTTCCATGGAGGGCAAGGGATAGTGATCTTTCAGAGATGCTCTATTTAGATCTCTGAAATCTACACAAAGTCTTATATCTCCATTCTTTTTCCTAACTGACACTAGATTTGATACCCAAGTTGAGTGTTTGATTGGAAAAATTATTTTAGAATCTAAAAGTTTCTGCAACTCATCCACCATTAGAGGCTCAATCCTTGGATTCAATAGCCTTTGTTTCTATCTAATGGGCTTAGATCCTTCAGTTAGTTCTATTGTGTGCTAAATAATGTCTCTATTGTATCCATGAAGGTCTTCATATCTCCAAGCTATGACTCTGTCATATTTTTTACACAATTCAATTAGTCTTTCTCTTTCCTCTTGTGTTGCATAATTTCCAACTTTTAATTTTTTCCCTTCACTCACCTCTATTAAAGAATAGTCTGCTTTGTTTACTTGGAATATTTTCTTCTCCAGACTTACATCTTCTGGATCAAATAGATTCTCTAAAGTGATCAAGCCTTTGGGAAGCTTATTAGTCTTTAATTATATGATTTGATCTCCATATGCCTCTTTAATTTTGGTTTGTAATTAATCAACAAACTCATCTGATTGTTGTAAGAATGAAAGTACCTGAGAATAATTTTTAAATACTTGCCAATTCTCATCATTATCTAGAATAGTTGGCCTCACTATAACTTTCACTAACTTATTGTTAATTAATAGGCTAGTTCCTGGATCAAACTATGAGCCAATGTAGGCCATCCTATCAGCTTCAAATTTTTGAATCCTAGGGACTACTTCAATATTGAAGACTTCAAAATCTTCTATTAAGTCCCAAATCCTATGTCTATAAGATATTATCCTTACATTTTTGGCTATTGCCTTTTCTCTAATTTTCTTTACTACTAATTCTGAATCTCCTTTTACTATTAGATTCTTTATTCCCTTTTTCTTAGCTAACAGGAGCCCATGTACTAAAGATTCATACTCAACATCATTATTTGTACAAGAAAATTGGAAATGGATAGCCCTTAAAAAAAATTCATCATTTGGAGTAGTAAGACAAATTCCTGCTCCAGTACCATTTTTACTTCTAGCCCCATCAAAATTTAAGGTCCAAATTTTTGAATCTTTTTCAGATTATTGAGTAGTTGGTGCCTCTTCCCTTAAAAAATTTGGGATTTCATGGTCCTCATCAAAAATGACATAAGTGCCCATACCAGTAGAGTCATAATTCCCATATGGGTCACTATGCATCATAGCTAACAACTGGTTATTTTCTTCTTCTTGATCATGCTCAGTCCAGTCACCTAACTCTTCAACAAAAACCCTTTCTTCCTTATTTAACATAGCATGATTTTCCCCTAATTTTGATGTTGGTTCATTGGTGATATGATCCTTTGATAATGGTTTATACATAATTTTCATCTTTGAACCATATTTGGTCTTAGAATGAGGTGAGACCAATCAAGAGACATATATCCTCCTATCTTGGCTGTAAAGTCTCTTGATAAATATAAACCAAAAATAGGAGGTATATCTATGACTACTATATCTTGATTAATAATTATATTGGGACAAGTATATAGTTTTAATGGGAGTTGTTTAATTCTCCCTATTGTTTGCACTGATTTGCCATCTATCTGCATAGCTCATTTATTAAGTGGCTCATACTTTATCTTTAAAGCATCAGCTATTGCCTTTGGCATTACTATACTACTAGCCCCTAAATATATCATTGCATTATGCATCAGTTTCTTGCCAACTATCAAATTCAAATAGAAAGGGTCTGGTTTTGATTTGCTTACCTCTGGTAAATTATTCACTAGGGTTGTTGTTTACAGATGAACTGTGTCCTTGAGCTTTTCTTTTTCAGCAAATCTTTCTTTGATCTTAGTATGTTTGGGCACTACTTGGCCTTGTAGAGCTTCTTATAATAGTTTCTTTTGTTCAAGGATAGCTAATATGTCCTAAATTGATACTTGTGCTAGAGTCCTGTTTAATTGATCTACCACATTCATCAGTCCCAGAGTTTGGGTTCTTGGAAAGTAAGGATACCTTACTTTTTCTTGAACTTGTCCAGGAACTACTTGATTCAGCACTGATTATGGAATTTATTATCTAATAGTTGTATTTATTTGACCTTGAAATGGAGGACTCTCCATAACTTGATTATTTACAACCTCAGGCTGTTCCACCATTCTTCTCTTTGATCTAGTATAGTAGTCTGATTGTACCACTAGTTTCTTGGAAGTAGAAGCTTCATTCAAGAAAATTGATTCCTCATCTTCAACCCATGAGAATAAACCATGTTTTGGGGATATTTCTTCCTCTTATTGTAAAGACATCCCTTGCATCTGAGCCATTAGGACTGAATTTTGCATACTAGGAGATTGGTAGGCTTAATTGTCACTAGTACTTGCAAATTGTCCATCCATTCTTCTATGCCCTACTACCTTTTGTTGTAGATTACCCACGGGACAATCTATAGGTGTATGAGCATTATTACAAGGGAAACACCAGGCATTGGTGCTATCTGCATAATTATTTTACACCTTAACAATCTCCTTATTCAAATTAAGGGGAACAATTTGTGAGGGTGTAGGGACTGCAACTAATTAGTTTGATGGCTAAGGGTTATTTTGCCTTTGAGGACCCTGGTATTGGTTTGGTTGTGATGAAAATATATTTCCTTGGTATCCTTGATATTGGGGTCTAGGGTAAGGATTTTGTTGTCTTTTTATGTTAATCAACTCATTAGAAAGTGTTCTTAAGATATTCTTGATATCATCCATCTCAGATGACTGAGCAGGGACAAGTTCTTTAGCATTTGGTTGAGGATATTTATACATAAACATAGGTGGGGATATGGAATTATATGCTTCTTGAGGCAATGGTAAGGTAATCTCTAGAAACATGGGCATGGGAGGCATTGGGGGTAACTTTCTAGCATTTATTAAATTATTTCCAGCTCTGACTGCATAGTCATAAGCTTCTGGTAGAGTCTGACCTCCAAGTGACTGAATCATAATAGATATGTCTGAATTCAAAGATTTAAGATAAAATACTATAGCCATACCTAGTAATGGTCTAGATGTAGTAGGAATCCTTTCCCAAGTCTTTTGAAATATGGAATTGAAGTCAGTCATTACTTCTTGTGGTGCTCTTTGAATAGTAATCAATTGTTGCAATAGAGAATATTTATCAGCTTCTCTTCAAATCTTTCAAATAAAATATCTCCAAGTTGATCCCATGTAGATATTGTATTTGGATTCAAGGATTGGTACCATTCCAGAGGCTTCCTTTTAAAAGAAGTTGCTAATAATCTTATAGCCACATTCTATTGTGTGACCACATGTATAACACAAACATCAGATACATCTTGAAAATGTTCCTCAGGTGTTTTAAAATCTTGCCCACTAAATTTGGGCAAAGCTTTCAAGGCATTTACTGGGATAGGATCCCAAGTGGCTGGTGGTATTGGGAGAATCAAAGGACTACCAGTGTTCCAACTTGCATAATTCTTTGGGGGTACAGGGGCTCCCATATTTACTCTTGGTATTGGTATAAACTAATTGAATCTTCTTCTTGGACTAGTTACCAAAGGTGGTAAAAGAATACCTAGATTTATAGCAGATTGAGATCTAGTTACTAATCCATAGCTCTGACTCCTTATAGCTCTCTGGTTCATATGGTCTTGAAAGAAACTTCAAGATCGGTCCCACCAAGTGTGCTAAAAACTATTGATGGTTAAAATTGTGCTTGTTTATAACATCAACAATGGGAAGTTTCAAGAATGTGGGACTTGCAACCTGAAATGACCTCCAGATTTTTAAGAAGCTGGTCTCTTCTTTATATCGAGTGTTGGGAGGAAAGGGATAGGAATTTAAATAAAAACACAAATGCAAAGAAAGAAAATCTAACTATGGTAATGCACTTGAATGTAATTCAACCCTTAATCCTAAGCACAGTGAAACTATATGTAAGATTCAATTACATTAAAGAGCGAACAAGGCATGATCAATGTAAAAGATAGAAATAATAGAAACAGAGGCTCACAACTTAGACTACTTTTGCAATGACACTGAAAACATCAACAAAGGTGTAGAACTCTGTCTTCTTATTAATTCTCTAGTCACATAAAAGGCATAGAAACATGCATAGTTACATAAAATTTTCAACTAAAGAAAATAGATCAAAGGCAAATGATATTCTTGATCACAGCTCTAAAAGTCTAAAACTCTTGACAATAGTCTCTCACAAAAAATTCTCTCCAATCTTCTCTTCATCATTTTTGGTTATCTCTGCACCCTTCTTTATAGCATTGGATTCACTCAAAATTGTTTGTGTGTTCCCAATCTAATGGCCCAATTGAACTCTAACTAAACTAGAAGTGTCTAACAGAAGATATTTCTTAGGTTCTAAAACATTCTATTTTCCTGCAGTTCATTAGCTGAAGAAGATACACAAGACAATTCCTTTTATCAAACAAAAGAAGACACTTGGTTGATTCCCCTATTTTACTTGAAAACCCTCTTATTATTTAGGAGGCACTAGAAAATGACACTTGGTGGCCTCCGCAGCACTTACTGAAGGCACACGGCACGTTCTGCATAACCTATACTCTTACTGTATCTTCACTTAGAAGTATTTAGTTTTTGACATCTGTCACCATCTGCTTCTCCCAAAATATAAACAACTTCTATAGAAAATGGGACCCAAAGTAGTTCTCACCTGAGCAACTTCAAAAATGGAACAGGGACATGTGGCACTTTCTTCTTATTCTTGACAAAGAACAAGTGGTGATCTCAGTTGCCTTTAACTACCTTTTGAGAAACTTATGGGAGGTGACATGTGTCCATCTCCATTTTTCCCTATCTATACTATAGAAACAATTGGGCCTCATTTCATACTTACACAGATGGTGACACTTGGCAGCTTCTGCTTGCTTCAAAACAAAAACTCGGGACCCACCACAGTCTTTACTTATTAATGAAACAAAATAAAGATAATTCAGAGGTTGACACATGGTGGCTTCCACTCTCTTTAGCTGGGGATATGTGGCATCTTCCATTGCTTTTATAAAATCACATTGAA
Organism: Torreya grandis; assembly: GCA_037957365.1. Lineage (NCBI taxonomy): Eukaryota > Viridiplantae > Streptophyta > Pinopsida > Cupressales > Taxaceae > Torreya > Torreya grandis. Next base: position 4,319,659 of record JARHVA010000591.1, read on the forward strand.
CCTTCCGTTGTTGCCACCTAGTGCCTTCCCCTTGATCCTGATACTTAGCATGTTGAAAACTTTCGCTCAAAAGAGATTTGAAATGCAGATGCCAACATGAAACATGGATTCTGACACTTGTCGTGTTCTGCTAAGTTACTATGAGACACGTGGCACATTCCAGCCAACTTCTAGAAATTATGAAAGGTGCCTTAGGCGATGACACTTGGTAGCTTCTGCTTGATTTTGACACTTAGATAAAAATGAGGCAAAAAGAAATTCAAGCCCGTGCTCTGAGTTAAAACTTCACTGTCTCAAACCAAAGCATTTAGGGACAAAATTTGGATTCTGTGATTGGAAATCAAAATGAAACGTAGAGTATTTTTTACTCTACACTATATATACACATTCATTTTACTATTTATAAGGGAGAAAATAGAGTTAATTATTAATTTTCACTTCTTTATAATCTACTCTTCCACCATTATACTTGAGGAGGTATAAATTAGGGTTTATACTTGGAGAAGAATCTTGTCCTATGGAAAAATATTGTTTGTTTTGTCCTTTCTTAGTGATCCTTATAAACCACAAACACCTATTGCAAAGCACCTTTATCCAAGGGAGAGATTGAGTCTCGATGGGTTTATATTAAAGGAAAGTATCTCTAAACTTACTCCTATATTTTAGTAGATATAAGTAACATAAGTAATGTCTTTTGAATATATTTTTGTCTCCATGTATTAGGGTTTTACCTATACATATCTTAATTATGATTCTCTTATGTATGTTTAATTTTATGTTTACTAACCCCCACTTTTTTCCATAATCTTTTGTGAGAACTAAATAACATTTTAATTTCCTTGTCACATAATTTTGTGAATATGAAAACATAAGACCTATCTAGGGTTATTGCATGGTGTTGCTTGACTAGAGACTTTAGAACCCTCTCTAGTGATATTATTTTGCTAAGAGATCTTTTGGTTAGGTCTAGCAGATCTCAAATCTCTAATTTATCAAAAATTAAAAGTATAAGTAGGATTTATCTTCTCTGAGATATGGTTGATTAATAGATCAATTACATTTCCCTTTGCCTACACATATTATTGTCTATTAGATATAAAAACACCAACTACCTCTCATCTCTAAAATATCACTAAGAGTATTCACCTGAGATTCTAATCCATCAATCTTAGCTTAGAGGCCAAGGATCTCTAACATTACATGAGTTATCTTCTAGAATCTATGATAACTAGGGGAAAATGCATTTATATGCTTATATATCTCCACATAAAAATATTCATCAATTAGACATTGATCCCTATTAAATCTACTACCCCCATGGCATAAGTTGACTAGATTGTCTTTTACCAGGCTCCTTTGATCTATGGATGAGTCTAAAATCTCAAACAATTGAATATATGCATCATATCTCACATCTTATAAATAAACAAAACTAAATAAACAATAAATTAATGTAAAAAGGCTAAAAATAAATTAACACATTATTTTACCTAGATCCCCATCTTATCAATCAGGATCTGAGTCCTTAGTTGAGCTCATATCATCCTCATTCTCTCCTTTCACAGGATCCTTTCCAATAAGATCTTGGTCACCTCCTCCAGCTCTTTAGTCACCTCATACTCTAGCCACTACCTATTTTAGTGGTGGTTGTGGTGGATATTGTAATGGTTGTTATGGTTATTTTTGTCTTCCTACTAGTGATATGACTTAAACAACACAATCTCATCTTTACATAGGTTATTGGTCAACCTTTTCTCATCCTCATTCTATCTCCCTCCTACCAATTTAATTATTGGATTCCCTCTTGTGTGATTTCAAACCTATTATCTCAATCCATGAGTCTCTAATCTCTCTTTTCCTTGTGAGGACCACCTAAAGAATAATTATATTAGCTACATAATATATCACATATTTCCTATCACCCTATAAATAGTTTTCACCTCTACCTTTAGGTGCCTATCTCACACCTATTGAGTACTCTCACAAGATACAATAATGACTACCTCATTTTCTCACTATTATTACATCCTCTAATATGGCATGGCCACAAGGTCTATTTCCACTATAAAATTTCCCTAAATATCCTCATACATGTCCACCTAGAGGCCCTGATGACTCTACAACTAAAATTATTAGCCCTCACTTGTAGGATATCATGTGCTCAAATATTCAATATATAATAATGTTAATATGCTTAATCAATAAATCCCCCAACTTAGAAATCCTATATAAGTCCGTCTAAGTGTGGGTTGGCACATCAAAAGCCTAGGAAAATTATAAACTCCTCTTATCTATGCTCCTAACTATAGGAGCCTAGTTGTAAATCAAGTGATCTATCCCCTTATTTACCTTTTTAGGAGGCATGGATATCTATGATCACATTGAAGAGGTTTTGGATCACTGTCAGATCCACCCTTACTAAACTCACCCCATACTTAACACCCATGTTAAGTGCATCCTGATACCTAAATAACACATCCCAACTTGAGGTATCCCCTATTAGTAACCTCTCTAGAGGTCACTGACCTAACTATAGTTGGAATTTCTTGGATCTTATACACATCATTAAGAGTGATAGTTCACTCTCTTGGAGATTATGAGTGTATATGCTCATATTTGGTACAAACACATTTTCATAGCATGTTTTCATATGTTTTTGCATGTATACATATCTTAAGTAAGAGTTAGATATCTAGTGGCATGATCTCATATGGACTTCTTTGGTTCCATCTTATTTTACTTACTTTATTTTCCCTTATGGAACTATATGTTGTCAAATTATATTTTAGCTAGTGTATCCCAGGTATCCCTACCTACGTTTTTTATTATCTATATGTTTTTATTATTTAGACACATATGTACATGTTGAAATCTTTCATAAACATGAGTGTCCAACCATGACACAATAATCCATACTTATTATTTTATAAATTTTCATATCTTTTGCCTTTTTGACCATTTTTATCCCCCTTTATTCATTATTTTGTCAACTTTTTGTGTGCCACTAGATCCTAATTTGAAAATGAGATTCCTATATATAAAAAGATTATGGTTTAATTACACCACTTGGTAATTTTATCAAGTAATTTTATAATTATTAAATATCTTATATTCCAAGCTATCAAATTGTATTACAGTTCTAAATTAAATATCTGAATCACTCAAAATGTCACTATACTTTTGAATTTATTTCAAGGGTTACTATAGGAGAAAGAACATATAGATGCACAATTACAATACCACACACATGCCTAAGAGGGAAAAATACATGTAATTCTAAGTCCCTCTTTTTATTATTGGCTATGTACGTAGCCCTTAGCAATATCCAGGGTTGTTAGGCTTAGCTTAACTCATGTGTTAACCCCTTTTTACCAAGTTAAAGGTATTCAAAAATCAAGGACACTAGATTTTGGATTATTGGTTGGATATTTCACATAGGTAGACAAATTTTTAAAAACCAAAATATAACACAGGTAATGCTACAACATCAGTATAAATTTTGATCAAATTTTATATGTCCCCTAGAATAGACACCTGCAACAAAGGTAAACTCATGCATCAATGCAACTATCTAGGATATATGTAAGACTATTGAGGAAAAAAATAGTAAAAACATAGAGATATCAGATTCTAAGAACTTTTTAATGTCATGAGGTGATTTTAGATTTCTATCACAGTCCAAAATAGAACATGAACTAAGATAGGCTTCCTTCTTCCCTTAACTTCCTAGTATTTTATTATATTTATTTTACATGTATAAATAAGTGAATTTATGTAGTTTTGAATATATTAATGAATTATAAACATCTTACTATTAAATTTAAAAAAAATTATTTGCTTAATTATTTTTGTGTAAAATCCCCAAATAGCATTAAAATTTATAGTGAACTCGACCTCTGTCTGTTGAATAAAACCCTAGTTTGCATGTTAGGGTTTTATCACCTCTTCAAAAAAGTTTATTTTAAATTTATATATTAATTTTTTAAACATGATTTATTATATGTCAATAATTTAAGGCATGTTTTTATCTTATTACTATACCCCTTCTACTAGATTTCTTTTACATTGGGTTAAAATTTAAAGTCCTTATAGAATCATTTATTATAAGCCATGGTAAGTCTCATCATTTTGATAGTTTGTTTAATGATCTTAATTATCAATGTATTTCATATGAACATCTTATATCATATCAAAAATAGGTTAACACCTCTTCTTTTGCTTATAATTATGACAATGAAATAACTAATGATAAAAATTCAAGTATAAATGAACATGGTAATGATCATAGTATTTTTTCATATGGATGTGAGTGTGATGCGATTCATGTTGGAAATGTGGAGCTTATTTCTCTTGTTTCTTATTTTCTTGATGATGAAGGGTATTAAAATTCAAAAACAATACATGTTTTTAAGGCCTTGTAGAATAATGATATAATAGATAAGAAATAGGTCAAATTTTATAATGTTGTAAGTCAAAATTTTGTATGTATACATTCTATATATGAATAAAAGATTGAATTTTCTTCTTCTCCTTGTAATAATTTAAATGTTGAAAATTTTGAATATTATTCTCCTATATCCAATAATGAAAATGTTGAATAAATTGAGTGTGTGTATTCTTGTCAAATTGATGATAATATTTAAAATATTATCCCCTCTTTAGATCACTCAAATGAAAATAGAAAAAATACTTCTATTTCTCAAAATTTTAATGATAAAAATGCATGTACTACTTCCTCTCATCTCTTTCTTGAATTCAAAAATGAAAATGCATGTTTTTTTATTTAAGTTAAAGGGGGGGTTTGAAATATATTCTCTAAACCCTAGGAGAATTACAAACCAAATAAAAACCAATGTATACCAAATACCAAACAATAAATATGATCAATCAAGCCCAAAGACAACAAAAAAAGCCTAGAAACCAGCAAAAATTGACTAAAGAACTAATATAAGTCTAAACTACCAAAAACATCCTCTCAACAAGATTTCATATTTTTAAGGTTTGTATCAATCTAAAGAAACCATTTATCTTTATCCATGATGCTCTGAGAACCACTACACTACCCCTTCTTACCTTTTCCTTTGCCAATGAACTTGTACTCAACAAGCTCCTTAAGGTGGGCTCACAATTTTTCAATATTTTGAATTCCCTCATACATAGTATCCTTTATATAATTCACTAAAAACTAATGTTATTACTAAGTTTTTCATTCTCTTATTCTATCATATCCACCCTAAATGAGATACTCTAAATTTGTTGATCCTCTTACCTAGCTGAATATATTTGATTCAACCTTATGTTTTCCTACTTAGGCAATTCACCTTACCTTTGATCTCCATAATCTCTCTCATAAACTAATGCATAATATATTTTTATAGATAAATCTCTTCAACTATCTTATCTTAGTTCTCATTGCCCTTGACAGAGGTCACCAAATTATTGAAGGCCGCATTATAATCCTTCAGTTGATTGTTCTAATAAGTATCCCATATATCTATGGGAACATATTTAGGCACACTTTTTGTAGCCTCTAAAACAAGTTTTTTATATGAATTGTTTTCCTATTCAAAATCTTGCTTGCCTTCCCCAGAAACCTCTCTGACATCTTCTACATCAATCAAATCCCTAGCCAAATCTCCCATTTTTATTTTCATGCCCTATTTCCCCTGACTAAACCCTGTAGGATTTGAAGCACTCCATATACATTTCTTTAAATCAAAATACATGTTAAAGTCCTAAGAAATTGGTTATAAAAGATGCATTTTTTGGAGATAAAATTAAATTTCCAAGTAAATTTGACTCATCACTTTCAAACCTCAAGTCATATAAATCAAATAAAATCAAAATTAGCATTGCATTTTTGTTCCCCTATTTTACAAGTACAAATTAAAGTGGAACTTACATTTTCCCCTCTCCTAGTGTTGTAAATGAAGTATAAAATGTTTCTTTTGATCCCTCTTTGCATTTTTTGTTTAAATAGAGCATGCATTTACAATTGAAGTTCCTTCCATATTCCTATTATATATCATAAATTTTCAAATAATATATCAAATTTTAATTATAATTATATCAATTTCATGCTATCCAAAATGATATACTTGTCCCTTTAGCCATGGGTACTCCTTTACCAAATATCATGAAACAATGTGATCATCAGCTTTTAGAAGGTGGTAAAGAATCTATCATTATTATATTTGATGTGAATGGAAGTTTACAACTTCTAATAAAATCTTCAACAACTTCACCAATCTCTATTGGTGATATACTATCTATCATGACTACCATTAGAGATCTTCAACAACAAGTGAGTACCCTTAAGTTAAAATTGTCTTCCCATAAGGGTACCTTTGAGTAGAATGTTTTAAAAAAACAACCTCTTATTATAGATGTATTTTAATCTCCTTACCATTCAAAATTAAGCATTCCTAACTTATCATCCTTCAATGCTCAAGGAGATCCTACTACTCATTTGAAACAATATATACATTTTTTTTAACATTAGGATAACTATAAATGATTAGTATTAAAGTATTTCAATCAAAGTTTAGATAAATAGGCCCTTGATTGGTTTTATAGCCTCCAAAATGGTTCCTTATCCACATTAAATAAAACATGAAGATGTGTTTCTATCAAATTTTGATCAATATACCTTACCTAAGTTACCATTGGAAAATTTTCAAGTATTAACAAAAAATTAGAATGAATACATTCAAGATGTGTTATTATATTTAAGGATATATTATATTCCTTAAACTATATCCCATCACATTTGGAAGTATAATTTATATTTAATAGGAGTATTCATTATCCTCTTATATAAAGAATGTTGTGTAATCCCTTTATTTCATTAAACACTTTATATTGGGATGTGCATAAATATGCATGTGCTTAACAAATACAAAAATTGAGTTACCTATTTCTTCACCTTATATAAACTATGATTTCATATGTCCTATATGAATTAGTTGGTTTCATAGGCATTTATTATTATTATTTCATCCTAAATACTCCTATCCTAAAGTTTAACCTACTTACAATCAGATACTTGGCATTTTTTTTACAAATTTCCATTTTACCTTCTTAACCACCAAAATCTAAAAACAACCCATAAATATTAACCCTATAATAACTTAACATCACATAATTCCATTGATAATAAGTCCACCATTTTAATCCTAAATTAACCTATAGTTAGAATAGGTTAAGTAGATCAAAGTAAACTTTTGTTAAAAAGGGTGAATCGGTAATGATTCTCCCATGATCGGTGTTAATTCTCTCAATCAACATCGATCTATATATACACAGGTAACCCTTTGGTTTGGGGCCTACTAAATTTCAATCTTGAAATGCTACTTAGATTTATTTAAGAGAATCAAAGGTGAATTTTACCTCCATGCTAATGAAGTTAGGCCATACCCAATTAAGAATAGCCATCACAAATAGAGGATATTGCTTGCACCTATGAAAATAATATATTCTACATGCATCCATTTCAAGGTAAGTTCTTTGTCTCAATAATTTCATTTATTAATTCATTATATCTTTTCCTACTCATTTCACTATCAAAACATCTCAAAAATGTCCCCAATTTCATTTATGAATATCCTTAGTCATCCTTTAGATTTTTTTAATAACCTTGTGTATTTTTAATAGAATCAATGTCAATTCATTTGAATCAACACTGATTCTATATGATCAACATTGATCTCTATAAAATGTTGTCTCTAATCCATTCTAATTTGATCTTCTTCCTTTCTAAACATGTAATTTATCTATAGATGACTCTGCCTAGAATTTCACATGATGTAATTAATATCACTAATCTACCCATCATCTCTCAACCATTATTCACTGACCAAAGTGACATAGATTTTGAGTTAGCACTTTATTACATTATCTATTCTCCCTCAGTTGAAGCTACTTCTAACCAATTAGATGATATATAATAAGATGTGAATTTTTTTGGAACTTATTAGGATGAATACTTTTCTTATATTGATAATCTAGATGAATATTAGTTACTAAGAATTTTTTTATTATATTCATGTCACATATTTATATTTTCTAATTTTAGTTTTTATTATCCACTTAATTTTGAAAATAGTGAGTTGACATCCACTTGAGGAAGTTCATAACTTCCCAAGACTATTTCCTAACTAGGCAACTCACTTATCTATCTATTAATTAATTTTTTCCAAGTTGTCTCATTGTGTGCAAGTTATTATTATAAGCCAAAAAAGAGTTACCACATTTATTGGATTCAAATAGTGCACAACCATCTTCTTATCTCAAATTATATCCCATAAACCTTGCATTTATTTAATTTTTTACTAGACAATTTAATTAAAAGAAAAAATGAAAAACTACTATTACATTCTAGAAAGCTTGGTGGGACCCCTAAGGTCTCATTATTTTTATTATTTTAATTTTGAAATTATTCATTAGTTTCCTCTTTTATTGATCATTTGTATTCATTCACAAAGGAGAAAATCTAAAAATTCTTACTTTTCCTTTTAAGATTTAAAAATAATTGCATTCATCCTTTACTTGCTTATATAATTAACGTAGACTAACTTAGGTGGATCAATATATCATAGACATCACACCTTATCACACACAACCAAAACCAAATAATCTTAATATAATCATATGAAACATTTTCCTACCTAATGTGGACCCACTTGGATTTCATCACCAAGGGGAAAACTAAGTAAGTGTACCATCTAAGTATAAAAATTTTGGAAAGAAGTATAAATACTAAGCACCCAAAACCCTTATCATTATGGTGTGTGAAGTGAGAGGGTAGGGCCCAATACCAAACCACATACATTATTCCAACATGAAATCAAGCCTCAAAATACCTTCATGTATATATAGGTTACCATCCTTAAACAAAACCTGAAACCATCTTTAGATAACTATTTTTTAGTACCCTCATTGACCTTTTTCTTATCATTATCTAAAGTTAATTTCTTAAAAAAGTAAATATTTTTTAGTACATTTTATAGTGTGTGTGCTTTTTTCCACTAAAACAAGATAATAAAAAATACTAATGTGTGACTTTTTATTTCATTTCTTGATTTTTCTTCATTACTAAATGGTTTTGATGTGATAATAATCCCTAAAGTAAACTAAATTTCTAACCTCATCCTTATTCATGAAAAATATCTTGAGTCTTCCTACCTCTCCTAATTCTATGGGGGAGGGTATTCCCTAGTTCTATACTCATAGAGATCTTAAATTCACTACCATATTGGATAGTAATTAAATTGTTCTTAACCATTACCTTAGCACTTGAGCCATTCATATCTAACTTTCCCCTTGTACATAGCCTTTTGGGAATGGTTTTGGCATGCCTCTATAGGGACATCAAGGATTTACTACAGTCATGGTTTCCTCTCTCAACAATCCTCCCCCGATGTGTTATGATACTAACACTACATAACCTTTAATTAATCCACCTCTAATAACATCTAGTGGTCTATCCCTAACTAGTACCCAAGATTAAAATGTTACCATACCTTAACCTATATTTACTTCACTTCCTACCATGACACCTCATAATGTAGTCATTTCAATCCCTATAAATCTCCCACCCATCCAAATTAGCATAGCTTCAAATCCCCAAACTCAACCATTGAAACAAGATCCCTTGAGTCAACCTCCTTAGTTGTACTTCCCACTAACTACCTAATATATATCTCCCTCAAAATCCCTTGGGTCCACTTATATACCCTTTAAATTCCCATAGTATGTGGTAGCATCCCAACTAATTATGACCACTTCAGTTGGTTACCTCTTATCATAACCCTTTTCCCTTCCATTTCATACCTATTAACATCCACAATAGAATGTATTAAGAGGTATTTATCAGTATAATACCCAACCTAGCCTTATGAACATCTTTATGAATAATATGGTAAATATAAAATCCTCTACCTTTGGGCAAAAATATATGCTCACTTATGAACAAATATATAATGAAACCATTAATCCAACTATCCCTATTAGACCATACCCCTCACAATGGGAATTCCCAAAATTTATGAAATTTCAAAATAAGAAATATTCTCAATAACACATTTGAGTTTTAGACATGCTTGTTATCTTATAGCTCATGAAGACTCTCTTTTCCTAACAACATTTTCTATGTCACTAGCTAAACCAGATTTAGACTAGTACAATTATATCCCTCAACATTCCCTATTCTCTTTTGGGAAACTAGCCCAAATCATTTTAGAGTAATTTTCCATTAACACTAGATGGTGAAGTATTATAAACCAACTTACTTTTTCCCTTCCTTAACCAAAACTAATAAAATTATTTGTGAGATCATGTGCTAAACATATATTGTCAATGGTATGGGTTCAATTCTTCAAGACTTTTGATGAAGCCTTTTATATAGTCTGTAAACTAGAAATCTGAGATTTATAATAAGGGAAAGTAAAGTTACGTAATAAAAACTTCAAACTTGATCCCTCCAAAGGAACTAACAATACCAAAACTAAAGGCACTACTAATTCTATGATCTTAAAATCAACACCCCCATAGACAAAAATCCAATCCAAACCCTCTACCTCCCAAGCACAATCACAAAAAACATTAACTCATTTTCCTTTGTGGTAGTACACACCCTTAGGTGAATCTTACACTTCTATTTTAGACAAGCTCTTAAAAACATATATCATCAAACTTCCTTCATATAAACCAATTGATTACTCTCTCCCTAAGCCTAGTTGGCTCAAAGAAAATGACTTTTGTAATTACCATCATGTACCAGGTCATGGCATCAATAGGTGTCACTACTTTAAAGGTCTAATTCAAAACCTTATTTATTGAAGAAAGTTATAGTTAGATAATCATAATGCTCTTCCTAATAAATTCATATAAATATTTAGGAAATTATTCCCTAATCATGCCTCTACATCTAATTTTGTACAAGATAATTCAAGATACACCTTGGACCATGAGACCCATGTGATAAGTTCAATACATGATCAATTTCTACCTAAAGAGGTTGGTAGTGCTTCTGAATCACATTACATGACAATTAATATCCTAAATTTCCTTATAATAGATTCCTTCAAACCATCTAAATCAAGTATATCTATCCCCAATAGTCACTCAATATTTTTGGATCTCGTTATTTGAGATCCTCAAGGAAACATTATTTAAACCCATTCAAGATAATCAACTAGAAGCAAAGGATGAGAAATCTATCAAGGAGGATGCTTATTTAGACATCCCAAAAAATATGTATGCCACTCCTTTTATCACTATAATACCTTCATGTATCATACCCATCCCCTCTGGCTTACTTCCCCCTGAGAAGACTTTTATGCTACCTCAACCAAACCCAAGACTAGCTTCCTCCATAACTCAGGAAGAGACAAATCCTGTAAAAAAAATAAATTAGGGGAAATTTTTCAAGAAATAGAAAAAAAACCATGGGCCATCATGAGTAAATTCCTTGCAACATCCTCCCATAAGGATTGAACTCCCTAAAAAAGATATCCTTACTACCCATGACCAGATTCAAAAAGGGAAGACACATCTACCACCTATTTGAACTAGAGCATCTATATTAGGACCTCATCCTTTGGCAAAAATAAAAACACCATTATAGAATCCTCTTTTAAATATCATATACTACTACAAAGGGATCTTCCCACTATAATAATGCCAATGCATAATCCTTTAAATCCTTATTACTTATGAGTTCTAGGTGTAAATTCTTGTCCTAAGCACAAAGTACCTACTGTAGGGAATATTCAAAAAACTAGTTTGAAAGATAAAGACTTAGAAGCAAATGCAACCTCCATGCCAATGACTCAAAAGGTCAAAAAACCTATCCAAGATCTATTAAGGGGATATTTATCTAATATTCTCTAACAACTTGTTCAAACTTCCCTTGTCACACTACCACCCATAAAACATGTTAACCCCATATTCAGAAGCTAGCATGGTATGATGAAAAGAAGAAATGTGCATATCATCAAATAGAGGGACATGATACTAAAATTTATAACACACTAAAAGTTTTGGTCTAAAATTTATTATAAGAGGATGATCTTTTAATAGAATAATTTGGTCATGACTATCCCCATAGTCAAAATACTAGGGTCACATCTACCTCAAGGACTACTATATTACCAAGAGGATCATAACAAGTTTCAAATGAAGATATAATATTTGATATAACTCAATATCAACCCATCCTAAACACTCTATATTTGGATGAATCTAAAAACATGATAAATCCACCATTGTTTTGATAGATATGATACACATAGCTACATGATCCCAGACCCAGGATCATAAGTTCCAAAATTCCAAAAAGTATAAAGTGACTATTATAAAAGCTCCTTCTTATATCACAAATAGTCTTACAATGCCAATCCCAAAACAAAAAAATTATATTTTAGGAAAAGTGCAAAATAATAGTGCTTCAAAATTGATATAGATATCCATTTTAAAGTATCTTCATCAACTCCCAATCGAGATGTCTTTATATAAACTTTTCCAAAACTCTCCACAACATCACTATCATATGATAGAAGCCTTGCAAGCTACCAAGATATAATCAGATGAACCCTAGCCTCTATCAGCTCCTATTGCATCACTTGAAAATTCATCATCCATAACATTCTATTATTCTAAATTATCACCATTATAGCTTGATGACTAGGATCTGCCACTATTTATCACTACCCAAATTGATCAAACCTGAATTAAATGAGTAATGATTGATAATAGATAAATAATAAATATTATCTCCTCTCATGATTTTAAGCAACTACCATTACCTAAAACTATTATAGATCAATCTCTAACCATTTTACAAGTATTTAATGATACTATGTCCCCTACTTTAGGAACAATTAACCTTCCCATCCAAGTATGTGTATGTACCCTTCCTAAGTTATGTTACATAATCAAAGGGGAGTTTCAATACAATATCCAATTAGGACATCCTTAGATATGCATTATGCATTGCATCCCCTCCACCTTGCATTGATGTCTTAAATTTGAACATAAGGGTAAGCTCCATAGTATCCTGGCCAATCCCCATCCATTTAAAAATTTCAACCTCACCTTTTTACCAGATAACATCTTAATTATATTATAAAACACAATCCCATCATCAACCAATGAAGCATCATCTAGTATGATAATATTTGACTCAAAAATTGTTAGCAAGGATTCCCTTGATTCCATATTTTAATAACTATCGATGGTAGAATATTAGTTACTAACACTCAACACTCTCCCCACTCCCTATGAATATGGTTGTCCTAACAAACAACATGTGTATCATCCTAATCTTAGGGAGATCAATCCCTTTGGTACACCTGTAGACACCAAAATCATGTCTACCCATTTGGTTGTCCTCCCCCTTGGTCCTCTTTGTCCATTCCTAACCCTCGTCCCCTCCATTATTAAATAAAATAATTAATTTAATTTAATCACCCCCTTTTGCCACCTCACCCCTTGTTAAAACCCTAATTACCTAAACACACCCCTAACACTTCCTCCCGCACCCATAAACACTCCCTTTGACCATTTTTCTCCCTGACACTTTAACCCAGCAGTTGGGAAAATGGATAAAAGGCTATTTTTAGCCTTTTCCTTGCCTTCCAGCCATCGACATCAGTCACCTGTCGACCGATGTCGGCGATATTGCCAGCATCAGTTCCCTTCATAACGGTATTCCATCCATTATTGGGTCCTCTCTCTTAGCTAGCCTGGCATCATCAATCATCAATCAATCTTTCGAGAACTCGAACGTGAATCAGACCTCTCTGATATTCTCTCTCTGGCACCCACAGCAAGCTATAACAATATCAAGGATTCTGCATCAGTCTTCTACACCAACAACAAGTACAAACATTAGCAGGCACTCCTTCAGCAAGACACGGGTATGTATTTTATCTGTTTTCTCATTATGTTCTCAGTTATTTTCTTTTGAATAATATCTCCCCCAGACCAGACTATCAACTAGACCACAGACCCGACCTGCCCTTCCCAGACCCTAAACCAGACTATCAACCAGACCACAGACCCGACCTGCTCTTCTCGGAGAGGCTGGAAGACCTCCTCTACCCTTCTATCAATTTCATATTCTATCCATTTAACTCCCCTACATCTCTACATAGACTCTTAGACTACCCCCAACCAGACCCAGACCCCTTTCAGACCACTTTGCATGACTCAAGACCTGTCCACATACCACAGACTCGTCCTGACTCTATCTAAGACTACTGCCCTGATCGACGATGGCCAGAGAAACTATTGCCCCCACCGACATTGGTAGACTAACCAACATTGGCATACATTAACAATCGATGCCGGTAAGACCACCGATGATGGCAACTGTGATCAGACCGCTAGCCGCATTCAGGTAAGCATTTGCTTCTATTTCTGTTTCAATTTTTAATCATTTCAATCTTTTATCATTATGCCTTTTATTAGACATTATTTTTATCAATTAGTGGGTTGACATCCCTTAAGGAAGTCCTTGTACTTCTGGGATCAAGCTTTTGCTTGACAACCCACCATCTCCTCATCTAACGCCTTCTTTGTCTTAGTTTTTTTCTCTTGCAGGTGTCATCCTCCACAACCAAAGAGGAGTTCTCATGACGTCTGGATAATGATGCACACGACTTCATCTAGGTACATACAAGCCTTAACCATATCTCTCAGTTTCTTACTTCTATCTTTTGAATGTAAAAAATGAATATCGTATAGAAACATTTTGGCACGCTCGATGGGACCCTAGGGCCTTCCTTGGGTTCTTTCTTTCTTTTCATATAGGTGCATTAGGTTTCTCCCTTTTCACCTCTTTCGTCTCTTCTAAATGACACCATCAGCAGGACTAAAAAGAGCTTTTCTTTCTTTTCTTGCACTTCTAGACTAATCAAAAATCATATTCTTCAACCCTTTCTCAACTTGTTTTCATTCCAACTTCACATTTTGACTTGGGCTTAAAACACATTGCATTTCACTTCTGCTTGCTTGCATTTCTTAGACCACACCTAGTAATTAATAACCGCATCATGAATTAATCTAGTCCACTTTATGTTACACGACCAAACCACTTACACAAAACAAACATCTTAACTTACCTGAGATAAGGCCTGACTGGGATTTCATCACCCAGTGGATACCTTACGCATCCCGGCGATATTACTTGGATTTCATCACCAAGGGGAAAGCCCACTCTATTCTCTGGCAGAGTCTAATCTCTAAGGGAAGTATATTTTGGCTAAGCAATACCAGCTTATCACTGGACTCGTGAAGTGAGGGGAGCTTTCTCCTTAGCACCAGGCCAAGTACAGAACCTAACACAGACTTTTGAGCACCATAACTAACCTGAAACCATCCATAGACTACTTCTTCTAGGACCCGACTCAAAAGCCAATCTTCCTCTACACATATTCTAAGGCATAAGCCACTATAATCCTAATAATTTACTCCTAGGGTTTTTTTTTAGGATCTGCTTGTGTTCTTCATCTTTTTTGTTCTTTTTAGGATCTGCTTGTGAGGACGTTCTTTCTTGCCTTGAATGGTTTTGACTCGTAGCCAAGCCAAGGCTCTAGTCGATCACGCGAGGCATCACCCACTTCCGTCTACCCCGTCCATAACCAGTCCTATAATGGAGTTCCACTCGGAGACTGAAAGAACTCCTACTAGACCATCCCTGACCCAGACTCCTATTATCCCAGAAGGGGACCAAGATTTTGCACAATTCTTGGACCTCAACGTCAAAGCCTTACAGCACTATCTCATGAATATCCGAACATGAGACTCCTTGGGCAATCCAATTTATAGAATGCTGACCTCTCTTCTTGAGACTA
The DNA here is from genome assembly GCA_037957365.1 of Torreya grandis. Taxonomy (NCBI): domain Eukaryota; kingdom Viridiplantae; phylum Streptophyta; class Pinopsida; order Cupressales; family Taxaceae; genus Torreya; species Torreya grandis. The sequence continues at coordinate 4,335,516 of JARHVA010000591.1, forward strand.
CGGTCGTATCAACAGCGTCCATAGTTCAACCTTTAGACACCCAGGCTATTGCCTTGACCAATGACCAGCCTTTGACCAACCATCCAAGTGTGGCCTCTCCCTCCATCTTTGGGCCCACTTCCACCAGGGTTTCGGCCCCCTATCAACCTCAGCCCACTCAACCACTCTCTTACCCCTTTCAAAATCTGGTCATCTCTATTCCACTTACCCTTGCTCTTACCAACACTAGGGTGGCTACCTATCCATTGGCCCATGTTACCACTAACCAACCTCCCATTGCAACATCGAGCCTAGCCATGCCTTCTACCCAACCATCCTTAGTCTCCTCTTCTATCCCTACGACTAGTCATTCGTACATTGCGCCCTTACTGGTACAACTGACTACGTCATATGCCTCTTCTAGACTCTTTCAAGCACCTTAAAATCTAGGGGGCGCTCCACCCACCAATCCGTCAATAGATATCATCAAAATGCTGATGGACAAGATGTCTAGCCTAGAGACCTCCATTTTTGGCTCACGCAATACTCTCTCATATGAACAAATTTGCAATGAGCCCATTCATCCTTCTGTCCTGATCAGGCCATATCCCAACTAGTGGGAACTTCCTAAGTATTCTCATTTTCAAAGCAAAGAAGACCCACAATAGCACTTATGGGTATTCAGACATGCCTGTTACCTTATCACCCATGACGATGCGTTGCTTTTATGCACATTTCCTATGTCTCTCTTAGGTGCTGCACTTGACTGGTACAGTTCCCTTGCCAGCCATTCCCTCTCCACGTTCACTTAGTTGGCCCAACTCTTCCTTGATCATTTCTCTATCAACATCACCAAGAAGGTCTCAATCATAGACCTCTATTCTATCCACCAATTCGAGGATGAATCCATTGCTGATTTTGTTACTCAATGAAGGGGCCTCATCAATCAACTCTCCTTTTCTTTACCCCAACTTGAACTTATTGAACTTTTCTCCCAAGCCTGCACCAAACATATTTCTTCCACCTTAAGGGTTCAGACCTTCCACACTTTTGACGAAGCCTTCACGATGGCCCGCAAACTTGAGTTGTGTGTCGTCAAGGAGAATAAATTCAAGTTGTGGAGCAAGAATCCCAACTCCAAGACCAATGACCCCTCTTCTAAGCCTTCCTCATCCAATCCTAAATCTAAAGCTTTAGCAAATGTTATGGTCATTAGATCTTCCTCCTCTTCCCCTTCAACTAACCAGCCTAAGCCATCCACGTCCCAGAGTGCCACCTGCCAATTCCAGCAGAGATACGTACAATGATAGTATACTCCACTCGGAGAATCATACATGTCTGTGCTAGAAAAACTCATCAAATAGGGGGTCCTCAATCTCCCCCAGATCTGACCACACCCACAATTTGATCCCTCACGTGCCATCCCTGCGTGGTATAGGGAAAATGACTTCTGCAACTACCACCGTGTTAAGGAACATGACATGGAAAACTGCAAAACCCTTAAAAACATAATCCAAGACATGCTTGAAAAGGGTGACCTCATCCTGGACAATCCCAATGCACCACCTAATCAGGGTATTGACATCTTCAAGCAACCATTCCCCAATCATCCACCAACTCAAAACAATGTCCAGACCTTGATTGATGACACTCATGAACACAACATTCAAATAGTCAATACAGTCTCGCCCTTCATTTCTGACCAACCTCAAGAGGTGAGTCCATCACATGTGGATGAACCTCTTTCTCTGGTTAGTTCTCTGTTAACCTCTCTCATCTTAGAGGATGCCTCGACCTTACCAGTACTGCCAGTTTCACCATCCTCCTTCTTGCTGCCCATGGAGGACCCAACCCTTCCTACTCCTCGACCGCAAGTGGAGGGCACAATCATCCCTGCCCTTTACCCACTTGAGGAGCCTCATTCTCTAGTTTCTTCTCCACCCAAGGAAGAACCTGCCTCTCCTTCATCTCCAACCAAGGACGAACTTGTCATGACTTCATCATGCCTTGGGACCGAGACTACCACACCTTCGGTCCCACAACTGTCAACATCTTCTCAAGAACACAAACCCCATTCAACATCTTCTCAGCCATTTTCTCGACTAATGGAGAAAATCAGACTTCTCCCTTCAAGGAAAGTGGAACATCAGGTATTGTGGGAGCGTCTCAAAGCTCTTCAACATGCTCGTGCCCTCTCGTCTCATGCAGCCAATCCTCCCATGGTGAAATCTCCCAAGACCCTTAACAAAAACCAGACTCCCATTTCTAAACCTCAACTAACCCCATCAAAACCAAAACTTGCATCTACCCCATCTAAACCTATCAAGTCACTTGGCATTCACCCTGTCTCTATCCTCACTCATCCACAAGTGAAGGTGGACCTAGACTAGACCTCGACCAATAGTAGTCTTCAACCCAAGTCACAGAAGACTACTAAACCACAGAGGTGAATGCCTCCTCCTCCGTCACCATTGCCCTCCATTTTGGGCCCCCATCCTTCGACCCTGACCAGAGTCCTTCCCACTCTAACCTTTAATCAAACTAGTTGCCTCCTTTGCTTCCTTTGCCTACCTCCAGTCTACCCTCTCTCAAAAAGGTGGTACCTCCCATGAACAAAGTGCCATCTCCACTTGTCACCACACCATCAACCCAAAAGGTGGTACGGAAGCCTCCTCTGACTCTGCCCAAGCAAAAATCACCAGTATCGCACACATCACCAAGCACAGACCCTTTAGTGGGCTCATACTCTCTGATATTACACAAACTTTTGCAGACTTCTAGCATAACCCTTCCACCCATCAGGCCTTTCCAACCCCTCGAGTCTAAGCCCTCCTGGTTTGATGACATGAAGATTTGCTTATACCATTGTACGCCAGGACACGATACCGAGACTTGCTATGCCCTCAAGGCCGTCATTCGCCACTATCTAGAGAAAGACACTCTTCTCTTTGAGGACACTCTCGACTGACCCCTGACTCCTTCTCATAACCCTCCAACCTCTTCAAACCCATCAACATCTCATCAACAGGTTACGACACCTTTATCTCCTTCACCTCCTATCTTTGAAATCAATGCCATTCACATAACCACTAGGTCACAAAAGGACAAGGAGAAATAAAAAGCCGTTATTCCTTAGACCTACCCTTTTGTCAATCCACCTCTAGCACCAAAGCCTAAAATTTCTATCCTTGACGCGTCTCAACCTTCTTCTTCTTCTTCTTCTGGACCAATCCATGACTCCATGTTGAAATAGCTTCACCAAATGCCTATGAAGATGTCTCTCTATGACCTCATCCAAACCTCACCTAAACATCGTCAAGCCCTCATCAGAGCCATGCAGGCAGCGGAGGTCCAACTCAAGGACCCCCAGCCACTTGCTGCCCTTGTCCACTCTTTAGCCCCTGTTGCCTCCATCACATTCAGTGATTTTGAGATTCCCACATCCAACACGAAAGATCAGGATGCCGCCCTCTTCATCACTACCTATGTTGATCAGACATGCATTAAATGTGTTATGATCGATGGAGGCACCAGCATCAACATTATCTCCACCCATGCCTTTGATCAGTTGGCTCTTCCTAAGAATTGTGTCTCCAAAACTGATGCAATCTTGTGCTCCTTTAATGACACCACTACCACAACCATTGGCACTGTCATCCGTCACATCCATGTTGGTCCACGCACAGTCTCGAAGCTCTTCTATATCATCGAAGGAGAGTTTCAATACATGTTGTTGGGCTGACCCTGGATCTATGCCATGGCCTGTGTCCCCTCCACCCTGCACCATTGTGTGAAATTTGAGCATGATGGGCAAGTCCACACCATTCCCACTGACCCTTCACCTTCAAAACTTGTAACACCACCTACTGTCTAAATGACATCCTCATTCCTATCAAGCCATCAATCCTAGCACCACCTCCATCCGTGAAAGCTTCAACCAGTTCACAACAGGCAGTCACCCTCACACCTCCCCTTCAAGCGATGACCACAAACCCCATGGAAGACATTTTCCAAAGACTTTCATTGGGGGAGTATCACTTTTTGGCCTTAGACATGTTCTAAACTCCACAAGAGTATGGACACCTTCATCACAGCCCTAGTTATGACCATCGGATTGGGATGATCATGCCTTATGGTCCTCCTCAGCTCCAAACCAACCTTGTCTATGGGGGGCTTGATCAAGCTCCTACTGATGGCAATCCTCTTTCTTCACCTCAACCTTTCACATCAGACTTCTCATTTCTTGGCAACCCCGCCTTTACACACACTTACCTTTATAGGTGTGCATGGAAGGGTTTTGTTTTCGAACGCTATGAGCAAGGCTCCCATCAGCCTATTGAGCTACTCAATGATGATGATGCCAAGAAATGATATGTCCTGGGATATCGTGACCCCACTCAGGACCCTACAGACCTTTGTCCCAAACCAACCATTGACCAATCTCCTCCACACTCACCCATTCTTCCTCCTTCACCTACGGAGTTGGTGGTTTCCATTCCTCCTAGTTTTTTTTACATAAACACCATCCGCCTGGAACCCCTGACTTATCAGCTCAATGGGGTGTCCAAGTCTCTCCCTCTCATTTTTCCCAGCATGATAGAAGATGAGTTGGCGACCATTCACACTGTCCACTGCATTGACAACGATGCCATTCTTTCTTACATGGGCACCGATGACTCTTTCATCCAGCGCTCCCTCCCTTCTAAGACCCAAGTTATATTAAATGAATCAACCATTGACATCAACCTTCCTTATTCTAATGTTCCTTATGTCTTAAAGATTGGCCAATATTTAGACACTCAAGAGCAGTTTGACTATACCCAGTTCCTCTCCGACCATAGCAAGGCCTTTGCCTGGACTTACAGTGACATGCTTGGCATTGACCCCACCATCACTACCCATAACATTCTCACCAAACCAGAGGCTAAGCCTGTTAGGCAAAAGCTTCGAAAGATGCATCCTCACATTGCCCTCCTTGTCAAAGAGGATCTTTAGCACCTCCTTTCTGTCTCCTTCATCCAGCCCATCGATTATCTGCAGTGGGTCTGTAACATCATCCCAGTCACCAAGGTGACTGGGGGGATTCGGATATGCACAGACTATCACGACCTTAACTTAGCCTATCCCAAAGATGACTTTCCTCTTCCTAACATTGACCACCTTGTTGATCTCATGGCCGGCCATGAGATGCTATCTCTCATGGATGGGTTTTCAAGATACAATCAAATCCTAATTACTCCAGAAGATCAGCACAAGACCACTTTCATTACCCCATGGGGGACTTTCTGCTATCGAGTCATGCCTTTCGGCTTAAAGAATGTAGGCGTCACTTATCAGTGTGCCATGACCTACATTTTCCATGATCTCCTCCATAAAATCATGGAGGACTATGTGGATGACCTACTAGGCAAGTCCAAGCTTCGCCGTGACCATCTGACCATTCTCAAGATCTTCTCTCATCTTCTTCAATACAATGTTTGCCTTAACCCCAAGAAATGTGTCTTTGGGGTCCTCTCTGGTAAGCTTCTCGACTTCATCATTTCTTTCCATGGCATTGAGATAGATCCCGCCAAGATTCATGCTATCCTCAAAATGCCACCCCTGACCAATCTCAAGCAGCTTCATAGTTTGCAAGGGAAGCTCCAGTCTATTTTCCATTTCATCTCGCAGCTTTCTGACTGCTGCCAACCTTTTCATCATCTCCTTAAGAAGGGCGTCTCCTTTACATGGGATAAGGACTGTCAAGATGCTTTTGAAGCCCTTAGATGCTATTTGGTCTCTCCACCAGTCCTCATTCCACCTAAAGATGACTAACCCTTCTACCTTTATATCTCACCCACTAATCATTTGTTAGGTGCCATGATCATGCATCGAGACAAGCATCACCGTGAACAAGCAATCTATTATATCAGTCAAACACTGATCGACTATGAAACTTGATACACCCATATCGAGAAACTCTGTTTGGCATTAGTCTTTGCCACTACCAAGCTCCGCCATTATCTTCTTAACCATAAGACCTTTGTCATCACCCACATCGACCCTCTCAAGTATATGCACTCCAAGCCATATCAGAATCAACATATGGCTTGGTGGCTCATACTGCTTGCTGAGTTTGACCTCAAATTCATCTAATAAAAATCTATCAAGGGGTAAACCATCGCTGACCAACTGGTAGATGCCCCTCTTCCTGACAATCAACCTCCACAGTGTGGGTTTCCTAACAAATCTATTGCCACGCTTTCCACCGATGACACCGTCTATCAGATGACCATGTTCTTTGATGGCTCCAAATGTCAACTTGGTGGGGGTGCCAGGGTCATTCTCATCCCACTCAAAGGGGAGCCCATGCCTCTATCTTTTGAGCTTGACTTTGATTGTACCAATAATATGGTTGAGTACGAGGCCTTAATTTTGGGACTTTAGACCACCCTCTCTCTCAGCATCAAGTCCATCAACATCTTCGGTGACGCGCAGATCATCGTCAATCAGGTCAATGGTTCATACCTCTATAAAAATGAAATTTTGCAAAGGTATAAAAACTGTACTAACATTCTCCTTACATCTTTTGACCATTACCTCCTGCAGACTGTTCCTCGATCCACAAATAAGTTTGCTAACACCATGGCTTCTCTCACTTTGCATATCCCATCTTCCTCATCTGCATCTAGACTTTTTGTCATGGTGCATCATGTGTCATTGCCTTCCTATATCTCTCCTAACATTAATCATGTCAACACTATAGACTCTAGCCCACGAGATGATTGGTATAAGCAACTTGTGGACTTCTTATCTTTTTCTGTCATTCCTCCCAACCTATCTAGTAATGCATAGTGAGCTTTTATCAAGCGTACCACTCACTATACCATGATAGGGGGTCTTCTCTATAAGTGAGGCTTCAACAGCCTCCTTCTTTGCTATCTCACCTCCACTGAAGCATCTCAAGCCATTAAGCAAGTCCACGATGGGATTTGTGGTAGACATTTCAGTGGGAATTCGGTTGCCAAGCGCATCCTTCATCTGGGCTATTATTGGCCTACCCTTCATCAAAACTATAGCGACTATGTCTGGCATTGCATCAAGTGTCAGCAGCACTCTAACTTACTTCATCTCCCCAGCCATGCCTTACAAATCGCTCAAGATTTTTGGCCTTTTTCTCAGTGGGGTTTAGATCTCATCGGTGAGATTAACCCCCACTCGTCTCTTCGTCATCAATCCATTATCACAGCCACTGAATATTTCACCAAGTGGGTGGAAGCCATTCCTCTCATCTCCACAAAACTGACAAGATCGTCGACTTCATCAACACCCACAGCATCTGTCATTTCGATGTCCCTCATAAGATCATCACTGACAATGGCAAGTCCTTCAAAAACAAAACTATCCAAAAGCTATGCGACTCATTTGGCATCAAGCTCAGTTTCTCTTCGCCTTACTACCCACAAGCAAATGGGCAGTCTGAGGCTTCCAACAAAATTCTCACTAAAATTCTCATGAAGGTGGTCAATGACACAAGAAGGGACTAGCACATTCACATTCCCTTCTCTTTGTGGGCCTACCACACTAGCATCTGAACCTCTATGGGTGCTACCCCTTTCTCTCTCGTGTATGAAACAGAGGTTGTCCTACCTCTTGAAGTACAAATCCCATCTCTCTGCATTTCTCTACATGACATCCTTTCCAATGATGACTTTCATCAAGATCACTTAGCTTAACTTGAGTTACTTGACGAGCACCGTCTTGCTGCCCTTAATCATCTCCATGTCTATCAAAATCGCATCAAGCGAGCCTATGACAAAAATTTGTGAGAACGAGATTTCAATATCAGAGACCTCATCCTCAAAGAGAATTAGCATGTGACTAATATGGAGCAAAGTAAACGAGGAAATTTTGCCCCTAATTGGCTTGAACCTTTCATCATCACACACAAGTATGGATTAGGGACTTATCATCTATCCTCTCTTGATGGATGACCAGAACTTGAGCCTCTTAATGCGTTGCATCTGTGACCGTTCTACTGCTAGTCAAGTACTCATTCACTTGACATTTAACTTGAGCTCGTCCCTTGAGCAATCCCCATCCTCTTAGTCCTATTTCCTTTCATCCCTATTCCTCTTAACAATTCCTCTATAACCCTTTTATACAGTACAGATGCTTTGTCCTAATAAAAGGGGGCCTTTAAACTTCCATAGTCTTGTCCATGACTCAAATTTTTGTCAAAAATAAATCAAGATGTCAAATATCCATGGTCTGTTAGGGTGTGGAGCTAAAAGCTTCACCAAGGAGCATTCATTAGTAGGTTTGGGTCTATACAGACACCGACGTCGGTCAAGAGCGACTGACGTCGGTCAGAAGCAGTTGTAGAGACGTCGACGTCGATAGAAGGTCAGCCGGTGGTGATCACAGACAAGCAGCAGGAACCGACGTCGGTTACCTGCGTGTCCAAAAAGCTATTTTCGTGGATAGAAGCGAGTGTTTGCATGATAAGTTTGAGTTGTAGACTCAAGCTCATGTCTCTATTGTTAGCAATACTATTTTTAGAGCCATTATTCAAGTGGCTTAACTGCTTGTTGGGTGTACATGATCAAGTCTCCTAATTCTATATGTAGAATTAGATCTTCCTAGCTTATTGTAGTAAATTATTGTAGTTGGGTGAATTATTGTAATTCATTGTGTGTGAAGAATAGTACAGAATTGAATCAATCTAGGCTTGTTCAAGTTGATTGTTCTTGAGAGAGAGAGCTCTTAAGGAATAGAGATCTATTGAGAGATCTATACATCTAGGAGAGGTGTGAAAGAAAGAAGCTTTCTTCAATTGTATTCCTTTTGTAAAGAGTTTGTTAATACAAGTTTTCAGGGTGTTTTCTTGTATCTCTTGTTCTTGCTATTATCATTCTAATTACTTGTCAATCTGGTTTAATTCCACATTTATTGCTTTCACAATTGTAATCTATTGTTAGATTGATCTCCCAACAAGTGGTATCAGAGTCTTGGTTGTAGGTTCAGAGCTTGATATCCAATAAGTGGTATCAAAGCTCAGGTGCACTAACAGGTGGTTTAGATCTGTGTAGTGTGTATTGATTACAGATTCTCACAGGAGTTTTGCAGGGATTTATGTTTGAGTGGGAGAAGCAATGGCAGATGAAAGTAAATTGAGAATGGAAAAGTTCAATGGCAAAAATTACCAACACTGGAGAATGCAGATAGAGGATTATCTATATCAGAAAGATCTCTACTTACCGTTAGGTGGGGTTGCAAAGAAGCCCAAAGACATGGAGGATGAAGAATGGGAAGTTCTTGGTAGAAAGGCTCTGGGGTCTATAAGACTGAGTCTAGCATCCACTGTGATATCCAATTTATCACAGGCAAAGTCTACGGTAGAGTTGATGACTACGTTAGCAAATTTGTATGAAAAATCCTCAGCTTCTAATAAGGTATATCTTATGAAGCAGTTATTTAATTTGCATATGAATGAAGGTGGATCTATTTCTACCCATCTAAATGATTTCAATGGTATTGTGAATCAATTAAGTTTAGTGAATATAGTGTTTGATGATGAGATAAAAGCCCTTTTAATATTATGCTCTTTGCCTAAAAGCTGGCATGGCTTAGTAATGGCAGTAAGTAATATTGCATCTGCATCAAATATTTTGAAAGTAGAGGATGTTGTTAGTGTTATCTTGAATGAGGAAATACGTAGGAAAAGCACAGAAGAGGCATCTGGGAACGCTTTAAGTTTTGAGAGCAGGGGAAGGCAAAAAGAGAAGAGCAAGAAAGGCAGAGCAAGATCCAAGTCTAAGGGGAAAGGCAGATCTAAATCCAGAAATGGCAGGAAGCCACAATGCTAGAATTGTGGAAAGATGGGGCACATAAGTAGAGATTGTTGGTCAAAGCCTAAGGAGGACAACCAGCATGAAGGAAAGGAAGAAGCCAAGATTGCAGGTATTGCACAAGATGCTTTAATTTTCTCTCTACATAATAATATAGAATCTTGGGTATTAGATTCTGGTGCATCTTTTCATGCTACTCCTAACAGGGAATATTTTAGTGACTATATCCATAGAGATTTTGGAATAGTGTATCTAGGGGATGATGAGCCCTGTAAAATAATTGGCAAAGGTAAAGTGTAGCTGAAGATGCAGAATAGCAACACATGGGTGTTGAGAAATGTGATGCATGTTCCTAGCTTGAAGAGAAATTTGATTTCTGTAGGAAAGTTAGGGGATGAGGGTTGTACAGTAACTCTCACAGCAGAATCTTGGAAGGTGACCAAGGGTGCACTTGTTATGGCCAGAGGTAAGAGAGAAGGTACTCTCTATTTGTGTAATTGTGTTACTAACAAATCTCCTTCTGTATTATCTACTTCAGATGTGGATGCTAAATTGTGGCACTCAAGGCTTGGCCACATGAGTGAGAAGGGGATGTCAATTCTTAAGTCCAAAGGTATGCTTTTAGATTTAAAAGGCATAGATCTAGAGTTTTGTGAGCACTGTGTATTTGAAAAATAGAAAAGGGTTAGTTTTCTCAAAACTGGGTCTACTAAGAAGAGGCATAAGTTGGAGCTTATTCACACAGACGTGTGGGGACCGGCTCAGGTTGCTTCCATTGGAGGATCACAGTACTATGTATCTTTCATAGATGATGCTACAAGGAAGGTATGGATCTATTGTATTAGAAGAAAATCTGATGTATTTGAGACTTTTAAAGTTTGGAAAGCTATGGTTGAGAATGAAATAGGTAAAAGATTAAAGTGCCTGAGATCAGATAATGGCGGTGAGTTCTACAGTCATAAGTTCAAAGATTATTGTTACATGCATGGATTCCATAGGCAAAGGATGGTTCCAAGGACACCTCAGTAGAATGGTATTGCTAAAAGGATGAATAGGACAATAATGGAGCGTGCAAGATGTATGAGATTCCATGCCAGTTTGCCCTTACAGTTTTGGGCACAAGCTGTTGACACTGCAGTATACCTGATTAACAGAGGACCCTCTACAGCTCTGGATGGTGGAATTCCAGAAGAGGCATGGACAGGTAAAAAGGTTGATCTCTCATATCTCAAATTTTTTGGTTGTGAAGCCTTTGTGCACATAGATAAAGAAAATAGAAAGAAGCTTGATGCTAAGTCTATGAGGTGCACGTTTATTGGCTATGGCTCAGATGATTTTGGTTACAGATTGTGGAATCTAGAAACTAACAAGGTAATCAGGAGCTGTGATGTTGTTTTCAATGAAAGAGTGATGTATTGTGATCAGCTAAGGAAGTTGAATCAATCTGAGCAGAGCAATGGTGAATTGGATGAGGTGAAAGTCCAAGATGAGCTCACGAGAAAAAGAAATAATCACTTCCAGGAAAACACAGAGACTGACGTCTAAAGTGTAGGAACCGGCGTCGATAGAGTAAAAACTAGCGTCGCCCATACAGAGACCGACATCGGCCATACAGGTACCGAGGTCAGTTAGGCAGAGCCGATGTCAGCATGTAATAGGTCTGTAGGTGACCGAGGTCGGTCACTGTCAGAGAATTTGGGTGGACAGCGTGTTGTGGATGACTCTCAGACACCCATCAGGAGGTCAGAAAGGGTGAGTAAGCCTCCAATTAGATATTCTCCTTCTTTATTTTATTTATTGCTAACTGATGGTGGAGAACCAAAGAGTTTTGAAGAAGCAATACAGGTGGAGTCCAAGAGTCAGTGGGAGCATGGCATGGTTGAGGAGTTGGAGTCCTTAAGAGAGAACCAAACATGGGATTTGGTTGAATTGCCAGCTGGTAAGAGAACACTCAAGAACAGATGGACCTACAGGTTGAAGGAAGGTGAGAATGGACAGATGAGATATAAGGCCAGATTAGTGGTAAAAGGATTTGCGCAAAAAGCTAGGTATTGACTTTGGTGAGATTTTTTCTCCTGTTGTTAAGATGACTTCTATAAAGGTTGTATTGTCTTTGGTTGCTTTCGAGGATTTGCATCTTGAGTAGCTAGATGTTAAGATAGCATTTCTTCATGGAGACTTGGATGAGAAAATTTATATGGAATAGCCAGAAGGATTTGAGGTCAAGGGTAAGGAGAAGTTTGTGTGCAGATTGAAGAAAAGCTTGTATGGCCTCAATCAAGCTCTTAGGCAATGGTACTTAAAATTTGACAGGTTTATGACTGAGCATGGCTACAGTAGGTGTCAATTAGACCATTGTGTGTATTTCAAGAGATTTGATAATGGTAGATATATTATTCTATTGTTGTATGTAGATGATATGCTGGTTGCAGGATCACACATGCAGGATATCTCAGAGCTTAAGGTAAAATTAGCTCAAATGTTTGCTATGAAGGATTTGGGAGCAGCTAAGAAAATCCTTGGCATGAGCATTAAGAGAGACAGGAAAAATCATAGGTTGATATTGTCTCAAGAAGATTATGTGGACAAGGTGTTGAAATGGTTCAATATGCAGGATGCTAAACCGGTAAGCACACCTTTGGCTGGACATTTTAAGTTGAGTAAAGAACAATGTCCCAATTCATATGATGAGGTAGAGTACATGAGTAAGGTTCCATATTCTTCCACAGTAGGGAGTTTGATGTATGCAATGGTGTGTACTAGACTGGATATTGCCCAAGCAGTGGGAGTGGTAAGTATATGGCCAATCTAGGTAAGGAACATTGGAAAGCAGTTCAGTGGATCCTTAGATATCTGAGAGGACCCAACAGTAGGCACTTGTGCTATGGAGGTTCAGATACTTCTCTACATGGTTATGTAGATTCAGATATGGCAGGTGATTTGGATGGCAGGAGGAGCACTACAGGTTATGTTTTTACTATAGGTGGAACGGCGGTTAGCTAGATATCTAAGTTGCAGAAGGTTGTTGCCTTGTCAACTATAGAAGCAGAGTATATTGCAGCCACAGAAGCTAGCAAAGAGATGATATGGATGAGACGGTTCATGGATGAGCTTAGTAGGGAGCATGAGAGTTGCAAATTGTATAGTGACAGTCAGAGTGCAATCCATTTGGCTAAGAATTCAGCCTTTCATTCAAGAACAAAGCACATACAGCTAAGGTACCACTTCATACGACAGGTATTGGAAGATGGTGAGTTGAAGCTGGAGAAGATCCATACAGATAGGAATCCTACTGATATGTTAACCAAGCTGGTTATAAAGGAGAAGTTGAAACTTCATTCAACTTCTGTTGGTCTTCATGATTGAGTTGAAGATGGAGGAGCTAGAAGATGTTGCTGTACAGGTACTGGTGCAGCTGTTTATCTCCAAGTGGGAGATTGTTAGGGTGTGGAGCTAAAAGCTTCACCAAAGAGCATTCATTAGCAGGTTTAGGTCTATATAGACACCGACGTCAGTCAGGAGTGACCGATGTTGGTCAGAAGCAGTTGCAGAGACACCGATGTTGGCAGAAGGTCGGTCGATGACAGTCACAGACAAGTAACAGGAACCAACGTCAATTACCTGCGTGTCCAGAAAGCTATTTTTGTGGACATAAGCGAGTGTTTGCATGATAAGTTTGAGTTGTAGACTCAAGCTCGTGTCTCTATTGTTAGCAATACTATTTTTAGAGCCATTGTTCAAGTGGCTTAACTGCTTGTTGGGTGTACATGCTCAAGTCTCCTAATTCTATATGTAGAATTAGATCTTCCTAGCTTATTGTAGTAGATTATTGTAGTTGGGTGAATTATTGTAATTCATTGTGTGTGAAGAACAGTACAAATTGAATCAATCCAGGCTTGTTGGAGTTGATTGTTCTTGAGAGAGAGAGCTCTTGAGGAATAGAGATCTATTGAGAGATCTATACATCTAGGAGAGGTGTGGAAGAAAGAAGCTTTCTTCAATTGTATTCCTTTTGTAAAGAGTTTGTTAATACAAGTTTTCAGGGTGTTTTCTTGTATCTCTTGTTCTTGTTATTATCATTCTAATTACTTGTCAATCTGGTTTAATTCTACATTTATTACTTTCACAATTGTAATCTATTGTTGGATTGATCCCCCAACACGGTCACCATATCAATATCAAATTAAAAAGGCAGACTACTCCCTCGAAGGACAGCTGTACTATCATTGTTGTAGCTAATAGACTACTCGCTCAAAGGATAGCTATTCAAAAGCCCTTATATTAAGCAAAAATTTAGACCACTCCCTTGAAGGATGGCTATGACTAATCTAGCAATAAACAGCACTATCTTAGAAGCTTCCCGCATCGAATAGCTTCACAACTAACCACCAAGCACAACGACATCTCTATACAGGCTTCTCGCATTTATCAGTCTGTGCCAAAAAAAAAACGAGTCATGGACTTGACTTATAGTTGTCTCAGGGTCTCCCATAAAAAGGGCCAAGGTTATCTCTACTCTTAAAATGGGTTACCCTATTTCCTCCTATCCTAACACCTGCTCAAGGGACTTCGAGCTCACTTTAATGTCAAAGTGATTCGATTACCATTCTAACACAACATTTGGTCAATGACGTAATGCATGAATGGGGCTCTTAGTTCTAACAACCCCTATCTATGTTGCCATTCTGGTCCTTGTCAATGAAAGGGTGATTATGTTTTTTACTTTTTTTCACACTTTTGTCACATTATATCATTTGTCACACTCAGCTCAAACCACTCACCTAACCTATTCACACTAGTTTCTATGGAAACCAATGTACATGGAAACTCTCGACTACTCAATTTATGTTCAGCATAAACCATTACTTGTTGATACATAAATAGACTCACTTCATTTTTAGCATATATCCATCACTTAATGTGGACAATTGCTAAGGGTGAACAACCTTTGCCTTCTTTTCATCATTTCAAGCATGTTCCCTCAGACATATGGATGTGTTAGACTATTCTCCTGACCAAGACCAACTCTCAACCTCTTTGTCTCCTAGCCTGAACTACATTAGTCTGAGGTCCCTTTCAATCAGGGCTATGTAGGCAGCACTCAGATGACACGATTGTCTTTTGGGGTTAGCTCAACCACCCTCATTTGTTCATCTACCCGATGGACAAACCCTATCCTCTTATAACCTGTGACTTGACCTAGACCACAAGCAATCAACCACTTTGACTCTTCCTCCCTCTTTGGGAGAACTACATTGGCCTAAGGCCCTTAGGACAAGGGCTATGTAGGCAGCACCTAGTTGATATGGGGTCTTTTGGGGTTAGCTCAGCCATCCTCTTTGTCACTTTCTCTCGTCTCATTTGCTCATCACCTGTCAATCACAGCACAGTCAATCACCAATTTTCATAATCATTAACATACTCTCATTTTCATCATAACATCATAAGTCATTAGTCATAAATATCATCCATCATAACTCATCAGACATCCACATTTTCTAATCTGCAAGTTAAACATTAAATATCACATCCATCATCATCTAATCTAAAGTCATCCTCATATAATCTATCATCAACAATCAATAAACATCATCATATAACCATTTCATAAACATATTCATCATCACATACGCATCATAAACATACAACATAATATCCACATCCATCAAATCAAAATGCCAATAAATACATCCATACATTTTCTCATTACTCATGTCCATGGTCAAAACTCTCATCATATATATATCAAGAATAGTTTTTAGACAATCAGACACAATATGTGTCTATCTCTCTCTCTCATAATAAAAATTTCATCTTCAGCTCGTAGGTCAGTATATACATCAAAAATAAATAATAACTCAAAATCATCTCAAAATTGGGCTTCATGGCTGTGGCTGTGGTGGTGGAGGTGGCAGCCTGGACGATGCTGTATCGTCTCCGCTCTCAGATCTGCACCATCTATAATGTGGCCAAGGGTCACAGGAGTAGCGCCTCAATGTCATCTCGCCTATACTATGGGAAGGCAGGCGGTACATCTTGTAGCAGCCCATATTAGTGCTGCACTCACTCTACTGGTATCCTCTCGAGCTCGCTGGCTTGTCTACCTCAGACCCATTTGAAGCTCTGAGCCCTGACCATCTGCTCTGCCTGGTCTCAAAATGCTGGATAGACTAGGTATGGTCTCCAGACAATGTCTGTTGGGATAAGGGCCTCCAGTACCCCTCTGTAATGGTCAATGTCTCTGACCACCCCATCTACTCACGTCTATGCCATGACCTCTCACCATCACCTGAATCTAAACCTGAAACTAGCGTGGATAGCTACTAGAAGGCCGAGAGGATGCGTGACCACAATGTGCTCGTAAGCCCAATAGTGTAGTAGATGGCCAATGCACAGACTGTACTGCTGCCACCGACTGATCCCCCACAGCTCCCTGTAAACATGGGCCAAAAATATAGGTGCCTAGGTGAACACCATCTCCCACTCTAGCATCTTTGTCAAAACTCTGGTCATGGTGACCGAGAACCTGCCTCCCTCAGCATCCGGCAGTGCATATACTATGATCCCGATCATCATCAGGACCACCAGCCGATGTGCCTCCTCGTCTGCTGCGTATAGCAGCTCATATGCAAAACTCATTGAATAGTATCTCATCTCCATGACGTGCTCCCCAAATAGCATAACATATGAATGTTGTGTGCCTCTTGTGAGCATGCATATATGTCTGCTCTGTGCACTGGTAACTACAAAATCTAGTACACGTCCTTGATCATCACTGTCATCTCTCTTGTTAGCAAGTGGAAGGTGTTGGTGGCATGATCCCATCACTCGATCAGAGCCACCATCAAGCTCACGTCCCTCACCACCCTGCAGTAGCATCTCAGTCTACCTAGCCCAATTGTGGCCATGTGTCCCCACTCCTCACTGGTCATGCCTCCATGTATCCACGTCAGTAGTGTCAGGAGATGATCTCGTAGCATCAATGTCTGCCTCACCTATAATCACAACCACATCAATCTCATTTTTTATCCAACATATTTAACCCGCTACTCCTACCCCGATCCCTGGGAAGCCCTTGGCATGGCTCTGACCCCTTGACTAGACCTTTTTTCTCACCTCTTTCAACCAGGCAGCCATCGACATCAGTTTTTGTGCTGGTGATGGCACTCACCTAACCAACATCAGTCATTTAGTGACCGATGTCAGTGGTTGAGTGACCGATGTCAGCCTCTAGTTGACCGATGCTAGTTGCTAGTTAGCTGACGTTGGTGACAACTGCTGACATCGGTGATTGGTTCAGCTTGAGGGCCAAATGGGGCGTGCCCTAAATTTAGGGCTTCCCCTTTGTGGCCTCCCCAACCCCCCATTTTCCTCTTAAAACCCTCCTAACCTATCCCCCTCCCCCTAGCTACCCTCCCCACTCTATTTTTACCTCCAACAACAAAAATTCAAAAAACAAAACCAAATTCAAAACCAATCCAAATGAGGTCTCCTACCTCATCTCGTCATCGCCACTATGGTGGCACGATGGGTGCCACTAGTGGTGGAACTCCCACGGGTCCTCTACTACCATCTTCTCTACGTCACTTTCTCTCAACACCTCTGCTGGCCCACAATAGCTTCTGCAACCTCCAATCCAACTTTAACTCACTCCCTTTCTCACCCAATCTCACCCTGCCACCTCACACTGCTACACTGATCAACTTCAAGACTTATTCACCCAATCACTCTAGAGCTCCTTTTTTCACTTTAGCACAATCACAAATGACTTTTGGTGGGCTGCCAATCTAGTTTTGTCAGATTTGGCAGGCTGTCGACATCGGCATCGACATGCCCTAGGGCACTGACGTCAGCCAATTTCTGCCACCGTCGGTCCATTTTGGCCAGCCGCATCAGTTTTCTAATCAACATCGGCAAACCTCAAACCTCCTTTTTCATCCCATTACCCCCAATCATGCCCCCCATCAGTCATTTTTCCCAACCAGTTGATCTTCGCCCCCTAGGGCACCCTTGTGTTCACTTTTGCCTTCATCCATCGACCACCCGACCTTGGAGATCATGACTATCTCCTCTGACCCCTTTCGAGACAACTCTACCTTGGTTGTTTTGATTGCCTTTGCTGCCTCACGCCTAGTTGGCCAATTGTCACCCAACCCTCATGAGTATCAGATCGTGAGCACATTGATCCATCATGCTTGTGCTTTTTTCGTGTTTTCTAAGAACACTTCTTGCACCTAGGATACCTGGAACACGACAACCCATTGGAGCTATAGCTTGCACCGAATGACCCAATCAACTATGACTACATGTTGGGGCCCAATTATTTCGATTATAGCACTCCTCAACCCATTGACCATGACAATTTGACCTGGCTACTGTGTGGTGTGGTATACGTGCAATCTTGCCCTTTGCCACATTCACACTCATTCTTGACCCTCTCTTCTCTCTATCAAATCGACACTCGATCTCTGGTTCCCTTCCCTTGACTCCCTCTTTGAGGGGGGAACACCTCATCCCATACCTGGGGCAACCAACTCCTATTTTTGTCTTGCAGTTCGTCAAGAATAATCAACAAGACAAAAAGGGGCAAATGTAGACACCAAATTCATGTCTACACATTTGGTTTTCCTCCCCCTTGGTCCTCTTTGTCCATTCTTAACCCTCGTCCCCTCCATTATTAAATAAAATAATTAATTTAATTTAATTACCCCCTTTTGCCACCTCACCCCTTGTTAAAACCCTAATTACCTAAACACACCCCTAACACTTCCTCCCATGCCCATAAACACTCCCTTCGACCATTCTTCTCCCTGACACTTTAACCTGGCAGTTGGGAAAATGGATAAAAGGCTATTTTTAGCCTTTTTCCTACCTTTCAGCTACCGACATCGGTCACCTATCAACTGACGTCGGTGATATTGCTGGCGTCGGTTCCCTTCATAACGATATTCCATCCGTTATTGGGTCCTCTCTCTTAGCTAGCCTGGCATCATCAATCATCAATAAATCTTTCAAACCAAGAACCCAAACGTGAATCAGACCTCTTTGATATTCTCTCTCTAGCACCCATAGCAAGTTATAACAATAGCAAGGATTCTGCATCAGTCTTCTACACCAACAACAGGTACAAACATCAGCAAGCACTCCTTCAGCAAGACATAGGTATGTATTTTGTCTATGTTTTCATTATGTTCTCAATTATTTGCTTCTGAATAATATCTCCCCCAGACCAGACTATCAACTAGACCACAGACCCAACCTGCCCTTCCCAGACCCTAGACCAGACTATCAACCAGACCACAAACCTGACCTGCTCTTCCTAAAGAGGCTGGAAGACCTCCTCTACCCTTCTGTCAATTTCATATTTTGTCCATTTAACTCCCTTACATCTCTGCATAGACTCTTAGACTACCCCCAACCAGACCCAGACCCCTTTCAGACCACTCTGCACGACTCAAGACCTGTCCACAGACCACAGACTCATCCTGACTCTGTCTAAGACTACTGCCCTGACCAACGATGGCCATAGAGACTATTGCCCCCACTGACATCGGTAGACTAACTGACGTTGGCATACATTAACAACCGATGCTGGTAAGACCACTGATGCCAGTGACTGTGATTAGACCGCCAGTAGCATTCAGGTAAGCATTTGCTTCTATTTCTATTTTAGTTTTTAATCATTTTAGTCTTTTATCATTCTACCTTTTATTAGACATTATTTTTATCAATTAGTGGGTTGATATCCCTTAAGGAAGTCTTTGTACTTTTGGGATCAAGATTTTGCTTGACAACCCACCATCTCCTCATCTAATGCCTTCTTTGTCTTAGTTTCTTTCTCTTGCAGATGTCATCCTCCACAACCAAAGAGGAGTTCTCACGATGTCTGGATAACAATGCGCACAACTTCATCTAGATACATACAAGCCTTAGACCATATCTCTTAGTTTCTTACTTCTATCTTTTGAATGTAAAAAGCAAATATCATATAGAAACACAATGCTCAACAATATCCCCCTTTATCATTAATGGAAAAACACACTTCAAACTGATCATTCTTATCTCCCCATTTTGGTCTTTCTCCCCCTTTGACATAAATGACAATGTGATGTTTTTAATTCCCTGGATCACACTCCTTACAACCACAATAATCAACATACAGGACTATGAGTTTATGAGACATAATATATACATGCTCCCCTATCTCCATGCATACCTTCTTAGAACAATTCACCTATTTTTGGAGCTAATAGACATGATTATCTCCCTATAATTACTTATCTTCTTTAATGATTATTAGGGGAAGGAATTACAACCAATTCCTTTCTTAGGTGTTCAAAAGTTACCTTTGGAAGTGGTTTGGTCAAAATGTTTGCAAACTGATCTTATGTAGAGACATATTCAAGTATGACACTTTTTTCACTTACTTTGTCTTAGAAAATGATACCTAATTGGAATGTTCTTAGTCCTTAAGTGGATGATAGGGTTCTTTGAGACACTTATAGCACTTATATTATCATAAAATATAGAGCTAGGGCCATCATACTCCACCTTGTAGTCTTTTAGGGTCTATCTCATCCATAGGACCTGAGTGTAACATGAAACTACTAAAATGTACTCAATTTCACAAGTGGATAATGATACTGATGTTTGTTTCTTTCTTATCTATGAAATAGGAACCCACCTAAGAAGATGTCTCCTCTACTGGTCCTTTGTCTATCATCTAGACTTCTTTCCTAGTCTGCATTTGTATAGGCTATTAAATTGAACTCCTTTCTCCTTGGATATCAAAACCCATACTCCATAGTCCCCTTAAGATACCTAATTATCCTTTTTACTATTTGTAGATGATTTTCCTTTGGATATGCTTGATACCTTCCCACAAGACCTATTGATTGCATGATGTCAAGTGTAAATGTATTGGTGTATAACAAATTTCCAATCATTGACTTATATGACATCTGATTGACCTTTGGAGACTCATCTTCCTTGCTCAGCTTATACCCTATGATCATAGGTGTACTAACTACCTTACAATATTCCATCTCAAACGTATTCAACATTTCTCTTATGTATTTGCCTTGTGAAATTAGAATATACTTTTTTCAAATTGAGTGATTTGTAACCCAAGAAATAATGATAGTTATCCCAGCATGGACATTTCAAATTATTTATTCATCACCTCTTCAAATCCCTCGATCATGTTCTCATTATTTTCACCAAATATGATGTAATACACATAGATAACTACTATCAACTGATGGTCATTTCTAGCTTTATGCATAGATTACTATCTTCAAATCCTCTTTTGGATCCTTGATCTAACAAATACCTATCTAACCTTGCATACCAAGTGTAGGATCTTGATTTAGAACATAAAGAGCCTTTTTCAATCTAAAAACATAGTCCTTATCACCTGATAGTGAGAACCCTTTAGGTTGCTTTGTGTACACCTCTTATTCCAAATTCCCATTCAAAAAGGTAGATTTGACATCCATTTCGATACCTTGAATCCTTTTAATCTTGCATATGCTAGAAAAAAACTAATGTCCTCCAATCTTTCTACTAGTTCAAAGGTCTCCTCAAATTCCACCCCTTCAATTTTTGCATATCCCTTTCATACCAATCTAGCCTTGTTCCTAGTGACTTCTCCATCTTCATTCAACTTGTTTCTAAACACCCACTTTGTCTCATTCTTCTCTATTTGGTCTAACTCCTCATTCATATCACCTATCCAAAATTTACCTTTCCTTGCTTATACAAGATTTTTAGGTTTAATACTAGATAATAGAGATACATTCTCTTGATTTAGATTACTTTACAATCTTCTCCTTATTTGCATACCTGCATTATTTTTGCCAATGATTTGAGATTCAAGATGATCTCTTTCAATTTGTCTTGAGGGGCATTTTGAGTCTTGTCTATCCTTAAATTCTTCTTCTTCCTCATCAATCTATATAGTTTCCTCTTTAGTCTTGAATTACATATTCTCTAAATTATCCTTTGACTATGAGTATAATTTCCTTGTCTCATCAATCTTCACATTAGTGCTTTCCACTATTTTTTGTAACCTCTTGATATAACATCTATATGTTAACCTCATTGATGATTATCCTATTAATATAACTTGATCAAATCTAGAATCAAACTTTCCTAATTCTTCATCATACATGTTGTATTCTTCCTTTCGATCACTTGACATTTTGTGCTTCTTAGGATCACCTTTAAGCTGTTAGACTTGATTTAAAGGACTAGGATCTAATACCAAATTTTAAAAACACAATCACTGAGAGGGGATGGGGTGAATTAGTTTCTTCAAAACATTCACTCAATTCTAATTAAGCATACATGGACCATTCATACAAACATGAACATTAACAAAGCATATATAACCATACAAGATCATGAAACACATTACATATGTAGGACACACTCAAGGAGAATAAAACCCATTGATCTCTACAAATGGACTACAGTCCTATAATACAAAAACCAAGTTTAATGAATCACCAACTTCACATGGAGCACCAATTCTAACTAGCCAAGCACCCACTTAAAAGGAGGCACCAACCCCCTAGATGACTCATCACCAACTCAACCACCTAATTTCATTTATCACCTTAAAAATACTTCATTTCTCATATAAAATATGATGATCACCTTCTTCAGTGCTTCTCATTCTTCTATCCCTCTCAAATTTCCTTTTAGGCACCTTCGCTCAACTAGGTCTCTTCAAGGCATATTAGGTCATATGACCTTGATATTCATCTATAATACCCATATTATATCTTTGTGATAGTTTCTATACCCATTTATTATGGTTGAAAATTCATCATTTAGCTCTTCAAAGTGTTATATCCTTTGCTTCCACTCACTTATTCTCTTACAAGTCAATTAGGCCTATTAGGCCTTATTATTATACTAGGATCTTGCTCATACACCTATTGGTCAGCCACACACACTTTCCCACTTATATTTTCCAAAAAATATGTCTTAGGAAATTCCAAAAACATGAATCAATCAGTACATTAGATCATCCATAGCTCAAATAGACCAAATCCTTCTTTAAGCCTTAAGGAGACCTAATTCAATTAGGCCTTCATTAGTATACATTACCCTTTAATCCAATTAAAATAATTTTAAAATCCATAAAAATTAGTAAAACTTCATATACCACTCAAATATACCCCCAATAATCTCATATTATTTCCATGAAACTTTTTATCTCCAACCACTACTTGAAGCACACCATTAGTATTGTTTACATTAGGCCTTCATACACACAAAAAACTCTGTCATGAACAACTCAAGATAATACATTATTTACCCACAAAACCATGAAAATAAATCACATAAAAATAACCTATCATACCTCAATAACTTCATAAAGTGCATTATACTTCATTACATAGGGAAAAATGACTCAAAAACACTCTTGTAACTTGCTCATTTAAAACTACCAATTTTCCTCAAAGTCCAGTCATGGTGACTTAGACCTCCAACACCTGTATTGGCATATTAAATGACTTATTATAAATTTATATTATCCTATTATATAATTATACCATTATTAAATATAAATATAATATGGTCAAGTGGTAATATTAGTATTGCAGACCAATCTCATAACCGTATATCTCATTGTCTCATCAAAATTTGACAAGTCAACTTATGAGCATCTTTTTCACTATAATAATTGACCTCCAAAAATTATAACAAAAATTATCATGTATTAATATTCTTTAAAAACAACCCCCTACACTTGTTTTCATCACTATTTCATGATAACACATTCCTAATCATCTTCTCACTATTGCCTAGGTTTTTCACTGTTTCCACCATTAACCCTATTAGAGACTAGCTAACTTGGATGAATGGTTTAGCACACTTAAGGGATTTAATCTATCCAAAAAAATTCATAAACATGAAAAATGAGTCTTAAGACTCATCCTCCATCCATTTACATACTTTTACTTGGTCAACTATGACTAATACAATAGATCTCTAAGAAATATTCACTTTTTTGTAGGGTCTACTCACACACCTAACAACTCAATCATACTTGAAGGTGCCTGGGAGAGTTGAATACAACCTAAAATATATTGTATATTAATTTTATACCATTATGTGATATTTTTAATATGATCTTTCACATTAGTTTCTTGTGAGGGTTTTAGAGAGGTTTAACACATGTTTTGATATTAATGATTATTCATAAAGGATTGCTGATTAAATCAAAAAATAATGCCTATAGTTCTTATCTAGGACCCTTCCCCAAATCTCCTTAAAAATAACAATGATAAACAATGGAGGGTTTCTATAACTATAAATCTATGGTATAATGACTAATAACTTCATGAATATCACAATAAGGTTGATCGCCCCATTATGCAAGCATGGGGTAAATTTGTGGCAAAGGAAGAAGGCCATCAACAAGGTAAGGTGGGGCTGGTGTAGAGATTGGGTTAGGATCATCTTAAGGTAAATTAATATCAAGCATAGGATGAGTCTCAATGAAATGTAGAGTAGGATGGAGAACTAGAATAGGCTTAGTTGAGGGTGAGGCAGGACTCATAGAAGTCTTAGAGAAATAATTAGCATATATATGGGAAGTAAACTATAAGGATCCTAGTATCTATAAAAATGGTAAGGACTAGTCATGACATGATCCATGATCAAATTTTACTATTATCCTATAATAACAAGATCTAATTTATACCAATTATGACTGATCAAGGAACTACAATCCCTATCTAGTGAGACTGCAATCCCATAAGTTGATTTAATACATGTATAGTTAGCATTCATATGAGTTGATACTCTATATAGTCATATAAAATGTGAAAATTGGTAACTTGAGTGTGGATTATGAAACCCAACCCATAGGTCCTTCTTGCTTGCTCTCATGACACTCATAGGCTTCTTTTCCCTAATTCCTAGTCATCTATAGCCTTCTCGACCTGATCCCAACTAATCTAGACTACTTTTCCCATAAAAAATCCATCCACTAGGTCGCATACCCTCGGGACTATATTGAAGAACTTGGAATATGTCACTAATCCCTCTAGTATACATTTTTTATGCTCCTATCTAAGTGAATTTTTAACTCCAATGATCAATTTATTTTAGTTCCTATCCCTTTTCTTGTCAGCCTAATGTGAGTGGACCAACAAGTATTATATTTTATCTAGAGGTGTATCATGTGATGTGTCCATATCTACCCTATGAAAAGAAGGAATAATACTATAATTAGTCACTATGAAATACTAAATATGATAAGATGAACATAAATACTAAAATAAATAAGTATGGTACCGAACAATCTTGACATCTCTAGCTTGGATAAGTCCTCTTAGAAAAGGATCATCTAAAGCATAACAATCATAATAATCATGTGTATGTGGTCAATGGTATAGGTAGGTATGATTTTTTTTTTTTAAGTTTCATAATGAATAGAATGTCTAATCTTAGTTAAGACCATGTGTATATCATCAATATGAATATGATGAGAGCGAGGTTTAAAGGATGATGAAATTTGGGTGATGAGATGAGGGAAGAGATAAAAATAATTGATCTTGAGGGGAGAGATAGATATAATTTAAATATTGAGATTCCCTAAATGGGATACTAGGAAAGGGTTCAAAGGTAGTAATTTTAAAGACACCATGTTCTTAGAATTATTTAAAATTTCAAGGGTTTATGTTTCTTTGAATCTTGTAAATAACACCATTATGTGCGAATATTATGCATTAACATGCAAATGAGGTAGCATCCCTTATATGATGAGTCTAAAGTTAACTAAGAAAGATGTTATAATATATGGTAAAGTTAAATATCATAACTTTCATGTCAACGATAATAGGAGGGACAATAGTAGGAAGCCATAAACACCCTAAAGGAGGCATTTGCCTTCTAGCATAACCTTTACATGTGCTACATTTGGACTTGATATTGCACTTATATTATCTAAGAGTTTTAATTAAATCAAGGGAGATAATGAAGTTACCTAAAATTTCATCAAAAAAAACATTCTTAACTTTGATATCACCAATTTGGATTCTCATAAATAGTGGAGGATCATCCACATGAAGTAAAATTTCATCTAGAATCATGGAAGCAATAGGGAACTTAAGGGAAAGAAAAGTGTCCATTATTTCATCAACATGTATGGACATCTCTTAGCATTATTTTAGTTTACTATCTTCATATCTAGACAAGGCAGGCATGCAACTTACTAGGGGAGGATGAAGGATGTTCATTTTAAATAATAATTGCATCAGATGGTTGTGATGATGGGGTAAATTTTGCATTAGTTTTAGAAAAGGTAATTGATATGGGAGATGATAGATTTATGCAATGAGGTCATATTAATCATAACCATATTAGATTTATAATCATTTAGGGGGGTGAATTAGTAAGCCCAAATAATCCAAATTCAATTTTGATATTTACAAACACTTAATCAGTTATCATAAGCATTCATAAAGCATACACATCATTCATAACAATGAACAAGATAGATAATGCAAGATCAATCACATAACACATGACATATGTGGGAAACCCTCTTGGGTTAGAAAACCCACTATAACCTACAACTGGACTATTATCCTATAATAAGAAGATCTAATTTAGACCAACTACAATTGATCAAGGAACTACAATCCCTATTTAGTGAGACTACAATCCTACAAGGTGATTTAACACCTATCTAGTTGAGTTGCAACAACAACTAGACTTTTACCAAGTTTTACCTTATAAGGAGGCTACAACCACCTTATATTCTAAGTTATAAAAACAAAACCTATGCATACATCCACTTATGAACTGATGTCTACAATATTTGATGATGGACCTCCGCTTATCACTCTTCACCTTTAGTCATACTCAAACTGCAAGAGTACTATTCTACCAATAGAATTATGACCTATAGGTCATAAAAATAGTACTCAATTTGTTTTGATCTTAAACTCATCCTTAGGTCACTCTACCCCCTCCTTTTCTCCACAAGCCACACACACAAGCCTCTCTCAAATCTCCCTCAAGTCTCTCATTCAAGTCTAGAAACCATCCTCTTTGGTTCCATTATTTATAGAGCATACTTTGATAATTAACACCTTGTTAAACCATTAGGAATGAATTATCCCTTAATTCATGTCTCACATGAATACATATCTCAATATGGACTTCATAAGTCAACCAGAGAATTTATGGGTCAGCCTTAAGGAACTACACCTTTCAATTAAGCCCTTGTAGTCCTTATAGATCTCATGTGAACCCATTCACTCCTTTATAACTTCATTGAATAAAAAGAAATAACATAGGACTAATTTCAATTATATTTTTCCACTCCTTATATCCCCTTAGACATCTTAAAATTATCATAGTCAACTTTTCTCACTTCTATGTATGCTCACATAAATCAAACACGAACATGGTGCACAGGGACATCATGAATAAATACATAATCAACTTCTTAAGCTTTATTTATAATATATAAAAATTTTAAAACCTTAAAAATACACATAGATCATCCTTGTGGATTTTATAACACTCCCCAATATCTAATCCATCAATAGATATTGAAACAATATCAAAACAAGCTCAATTACTCTTCTTGGGTCACTTGCAAAATAAAATGAACACAAAGTTAACTTTGAACCTTAATATATTTGACTATACACACTTATATATCTTAAAATTATTTTAATTATATTCATCATGGATTCCTCTTCATCTTTTATTTTTATATCATGACAAAATTCTATCTATATCAAAACATATAGCCAAAATAATAGACACTAGTTTTTTCCTTTGTTAAACTTGAATATTTAAATAACAACAGTCATAGTTAAACTTCAGTCATCATGCTATCATCTTATATCCTCATTATTTATATCAAAATACACACTATCAATCTATTTATATCTTTAACACATAGTCACTAATTCTCAAATGTTAAACCTCGACCACTCTACTATCATCTCGTGTCCTCGCTCAGCTTGGCCAATCACGCTCTGTCGATCTTATTGTAAGGAGCTCAAACTTTAATGATGTTAAACATCAAATAGGATGACCACTTTGACTTACTAGGTACCTTAGATGTTCAACTATATGATCATGCACTCACCATTGATTTCTATCTTTTACCTTTTCCTAATCATTAAACATGATGAACTTCTTACCATCTCATTGCTTCCTAACATCTTAGAGCAAACGTGCTCTGTCAATATTTTATAACATGCTCGATATTTATCTTTGCTAAACATCTATCACATTGACCCATTTTAATCTATGTGCACCATTTATCTATAATTATTAACTCCCATGAATCATTGTATCTCTACTAGGTCTAGATCTTTAATATCATGCATATTGACTATGAGGACCAACTGTAATAGGCCTAGAAAGCCTACTTTGCAGAGATGCATATTTTGCCTCGATCAATATCATGACCTTAAATTTATGCCATATGAACACCTTTCATAGGTGAATCCAACCATTTCATAAATTACTCTTATAACCATCATACATGTGATATATAATACCATTAAAATGCCTTCTCAAAATCTTTTGTCAAAGGGCCAACTTATGCTTAGAACTTGCTTGTGAGGCCAACTTTTCTCTTGCATAAATTTTGATGCACTCTAATGCATGATCTAAAATTTATCAAAAATTAACTAGGTGAAAAACTAAATAAACCCATATTATTACCTTCTCTTGAAATGTCCACATGTGTGAGATATGATACCATCAAAATTCTTACTCGGATCTTCTTGCCACATTGCAAATTTGGCTAAGTATGAGAAAACATTATCAAAATGCCTAGGAGCCTAACTTTGCACATGCATATATTTTAACATGCTTAGGCACATGACCTAAGATTTATCACATATAAACTAAGCATAATAATCAACAAACCCATATGATCATTTGGTCCTGACACCTCACTCATGTGAATGTTGACCTCATCAACATGCTTACTCATCTCTACTTGAGCCCTTTTACAAATTTGGCTAAGTATGGGAACATAGTGAATTTTATTTGAGCAGTCAACTTTACATCTACATATATTTGATTTCATTTCATTACACTTCTTTATATTTGGTGAATAATAACTAAGTACTAATGTGATTACATCCATATGACTAACTCCTCCTGACTCATTCCCACGTGGTAATGATGATGTCATTGAACTACCTATTCAGATTTTCTACCACTAGACCCAAAATGTCTAGATGATAGTAATGATCAACTAGATAAAATACACTCATTCACATAATCACTCAAATCTTATAAAACATCTTAGGGACTTTTTTCACATGCTAAATATTCCATACTCATATCTAACCATGCCAAAATAGAAAGTCAACCAAGCATATTAGGACAAGCATATTACACACTTTGTCATTATCATATATACTATCAAGGCACTTCATCCACTGACTTGGAAACCTTAATGACATCATCATGACATCATTTATAACTATCCAATAATATCCCCCTTTGTCATTGCTCTCAACAACCAATCATCATATAGCAATATACAACTCACCTTCTCTCTTTTCAAGTACTCTCACAACAAGAAATTTCTCCCCCTTTGACACAATGACAAAGTGGGCACAATCTGACCTTTAGGACCTTAAAATACCTATTAAATATTAAATTACCATCTTATAAATATGATACAAACTCCCCTTTACCTTGAGCCTCCCTCTTCTTTCCTTGACAAACTTCCTCTCACTCCATGCCAACACTCTCTTCAACCAAGCATTGTAACTAATGAAAAAAGAGCACAAAACCACAAAAATCTAATGGAAAACATAAATAAACATATTAAAGGGACTCCCCCTAATAAATCTGATAATTTCACCTTCTAAGTGACTTCAAATCTCTATACATAATTAAGAAAAACCATACAAACTTACTAGCCTTTTCTTTCAAGCTACCATAAGGACCACCAACAGAATTCCATGCCAACACCAAACAGGAAACATGATCTCAACCAACTTTATAAATCTTATTGAAATAAACATACCTTGATATTTTGGAGAAACTGCACAAAAAGTATTCTTCTTCAAATTAGGCATGTTTATCCTCCTTATAACCCTACCTATAACTTACAGAGCCCATAATTTTTAGTAAACACACAATCAGGACCTAAAACTTCATATCTAGATCACTCTCATATTCCCCCTCAATCACACCAATATTCATCACCAATCCCATCCTCTACAACATACTTCTTTCACAAACCTACTAGCCAATTAGCTTTCATATTGACAAAAACTTGAATAACTTGAAATCCATAGCCCCCTTCGTATCTCTATGAATCTTGTTTTGACAACCCATTTATCCCATTAAACCTATTAATAATCCTTAAACCTCAACTCATAATTCAAACCACTTTTCTAGCATAGCCCAAAACCCTATAATCTTAAAATAAACAAAGTCAACAAACCTCATTCTGGTTAATGCACACCTCTAAAACTTTTTGTAAACCTGGAGACACCTATCACACACTTATAATCCAAAATTTGAGCTTCCACATCATTGGGAACATAGACTTCATATAGCCAATTTTAGGCCTGCTTTTCCTTAAGCCAAAAAGTCAAAAAACCAAGAGCACTCAAAAATATTTAATAGGCACAAACATACCTTTAGAACATAAAATCACTTAGATCACATCACAAAGAAGTGTATATATCTTTTTGAGCATCAAAATCTTATAGACATTTACATCAATCTCATTAAGGCACTTGGAACCACCCATTCTGACTCTGTACTATAGCTCCTTCACAAACCTCTGGAGCAAACTCATGAACTTTTTGACTGATCCAAAACTTGAAAAGCTTTGGTTGAAATATAATTTAGAAATAAGAACAACACAGTTAAAATAATGCTATCTCCGAAAAGAGATGTTTTATTTATCAAAATTGCAAACCCAAACATATGCTTATCTCTAAGAAGAGATGTCTAATTTCCATTTCAGGTTACATCTTCATTTATACATGTTTTGAAGGTGTGGGGAGGATATGTAAGGTCACTAATCTTGAGGGAGATGAATTGGTTCGACTTCCACGATTTACAACAATACAGAATTCGAGGAATTACTATTTTTAGAAACTTACTATTTTTAGACTGCACTACTAAAATTGAAATTTAGGACACTTCCATTGGGTTTTAGGGGGTCAAAATTCAATCAGTGGAGATCAATACCATCTCAAAATGTTCCCCTCATTATTAGCTTTCCAAAGGTTCAAACGGCGAGTCAATTAGAGATATGGTGCAAAAGTTATGGCTCCCAGAATTTTTGCCATCAAATGGGGTGGACCCATCACCCGAATTGTCATCTGAATTGTTGTCTAGATCATTGACCCCCTTAACCAAAGAACATTGACTCACACTTTTCACCTTTGGATTCCATGTGTTAACATGCCTTCTTTTTTGCACTCTAGGATCCTAATTAAACCTATTCTAACTTATAGACATTTGCTTGCAGAACTTAGCAATGTGACATCTTTTTCATAATTATAGCACACCATACCTTTTGTAATAAATGTATCTTTCCTTACCCTATTTAGACATAAATTTAAAATATGTCCTATGTCATGACAATTAAAGCACTTAACTCTATTCACACCTATTTACTGATGGACCCCATCATAGTTCCAAGTAAACTCATTTCTAATAGGTCTTTTGCATTCTTTAACCCTATGACCAAATTGATTACATGTTTAACAATAACCATTGAATATTACATACCTCATGGCATTTGGTTATCTAATTTTATTTATCTTCATCCTACCAGTACCTTCAGTCCTTGTTTGATGATTTGCCTTCAAAGTATGGTTGTCCTAGTTTACATTAGTCTTCATCTTGTATTGAGTTACATTCTTTTGTTCTTATTCATATTCAAGACCATTTCTATCACTAGCATTCTTTTGATCACTCAAGATGTTGTCTAGATCACATGAGCTCTTTTCAAATCTCACAAATGTCTTCACTTTACTAATTGTCTTTTCTAGTTCAAATTTTAGAGACTCATTTTCATAAACATGCCTTAACCATTCATCTTCTTTAGCTTTTAGCCTTGTAGACATAATTTCCAATTGACAACTAAGATGCTTGATCATATCTTCATTCTCCTTGGTGTCCTCGTTCATTCTTGATTCATACACACTGAATCGCTCCTCATAGTCCTTGAGTTTAGATTTCATCTTATTATTAAACTTCTTCTCAATATTCAATTCTTAAAGAGCATTCATCAATACAGTTTCACAGTCCACCTCATCTTCATCATCATCTAAATCACTCCAAGTAAACTCCTTCATATGTGAGCAACTTCCTTCCTTAGCCACGAATAGGGATTCATATTTAGTAGGACCATCATCTTCATGATCACATTTTGATTTAGTGTCCTCACTCTCATATGATGATCTAAAATATTATTTAGTGTAGAGACTCTACTCATTTTTTAAGGACTTATTCTTGTTATACTTTCTAAATCCTTTATTCTTATATGTCCTCTTGTCTTCATCTTAGCCTTCACCATGATATTCATCATTATTCTTCTCATGCTTATGAGGGAACTTTTGAGCAAAATGTCCAATCTCTCCATAATTGAAACATTTGAATGGTAGTTTACCCTTATACTTCCTTGAGACTGTGTTTAATTTCTTAGTAATCAAAGAAATTAGTTCATCCTCATCAATATCAGATATATCATCCTCTTCAAATTTATTACCTTGGAATTTCTTCTTAGGCTTCATCTCTATCTTGAATGCATCTTCCTTCTTTTATAATATATCACCATTTACTCTCATCTCATATGTAGTAATGGTGTCATGAAATCAATCCATATTCAATTGAGTAAGATCATGACTCTCTTTTATAGTAGATACTTTTGGATTAAACTTGAGGGATAGGGACCTCAATACCTTTTGGACCATAGTAGCCTCTTCAATATTCTCTCCAAAACCTCTAATAATGTTCATAGTCTCATCAACTCTCTGTAGGAAGGATGTTATAGAATCTTCTTCCTTCATTTTGATACTTTCAAATTGCCTTCAATGAGTCTACAACTTAGCAAGGTTAACCTTTGAATCTCCTTCAAAAATTATTTGCATTTTTCCCATATCTCTTTATCATATTTACAATGGATAACCTTGGTGTATTTAGTCTCTGAAAGACCACAAGTAATGGCATTCATTGCCTTGGAATTGTTCTCATACTTCTTATTTGCAGCACTATATGGAGGAGTAATAAGAGCAACATAACCATCCAGAATATATTGCCATACATCAAACCCTAGGGACATAATGTATGTGCTCATCCTTACACTCCAAAAATCATAATTAGATCTATTGAACATTGATTCTTACAAGGCTAAAACCACCTTACATTTTGTTTTTCCACAACAACACCTATGAACACATCCACCTATGACCTGATGTCTACAACATCTGATGATAGACCTTTGTTTATCACTCTTCACCTTAAGTCACACTCAAACTACAAGAGCACTATTATATCAATATAATTATGACCTATAGGTTATACAAATAGTCCTCAATATGTTATATTCTTCAACTCATCCTCAGGTCACTCTACCCTTCTTTTGATCCACAAACCACACACACAATCCTCTCTCAAATCTCTCCCAAGTCTCTCATTTAAGTCTAAAAACCATCCTCCTTGGTTTCACTATTTATATAACATACTTTTTTAATCAAAACCTTGGTCAGCCATTAGAAATGCCTTAGCCTTTAAGGCATATATCACATAAAGATAGCTCAATATAGACTTCATAAGTTGGCCATAGCATCTATGGGTTACCCTTAAGGAACTACACCTTTCAATTAGTCCCTTGTAGTCCTTATAGGTCTCATGTGAACCAATTCACTCCTTTAGCACTTCATAAAACAAAAAATAAGAACATAGAACCACTTTAAATTACATGGGTCCACTCCTTATTTCCCCTTCAACATCCTCAAATGATCACAGTTAACTCTGCTCACTTCTGCATATGCTTAAACACTGACCTGGTGCATAAGAACATCATGAGAAAATACATAGTTAACTTCTTAATATTTTTTCATACTAAATACAATTGTTCAAACCTTTAAAATTCACATAGATAATCCTTATGGATTTTATAACACTCCCAAATATCCAATTTATCAATAGATATCTAAATAATGTCAAAATAAGCTCAATTACTCTTCTCGGGTCACTTGTAGAATAAGCATGAACACATATTCAACTTTGAACCTTAATATATTTGACTATACAAACTTTTAGATCTTAAAATTAGGTTCATTATATGCACCATGGAGTCCTCTTCATCTTTTATTTTTATAATATGAGTAAATTATATCTAAATCAAAAATATGGCCAAAAAACTAGACACTGGTTTTTCCTTTGTTAAATTTGAATATTTAAATAACAACGGTCACCATTAAACTTTGGCCATCATGCTATCATCTCATGTCCTCATTGCTTAGATAAAAATACACATCATTGATCTCTAGTGATATTTAACACATAGGTTCCAATGCTCAAACATTAAACCTTGACCACTCTCCTATCATCTTGTGTCCTCACTCAGCTTGGTCAATCACACTCTATCAATATTATTGTAAGGAAATCAAACTGTAATGATGTTAAATATCAATTAGGTTAACCATTTTGACTTACCATTCATCATATACTATATAATTATGTGTTCATTGTTGATCTCTAACCTTTAACTTTTCCTACTCATTAAACATCATGCACTTTTTGCCATCTCACTACTTCTTGACATCTTAGAGCTAGCACACTCCATTGATCTTTTGTAATATGATCAATCTTTATCTTTGATAAATAGATTTCACATTGACCCATTTAAATCTACGTGCACCATTGGATCTAGAAGTATGAACTCTCATGAACCATTGGATCTCCACTAGGTATAGATCTTTAACATCGTGCAAATTTACTATGGGGACCAACTACAATATGCCTTGAAAGCCTACTTTGTATAGATATATCTTTTACCTTGATCAATCTCATGACCTCACATTTACACCATATGAAAACCTTTCATAGGTGAATCTGACCATGTCACAAACTAATCCTAGAACCTTCACATATTCAAGACATAATTCTATTAAAATGTCTTCTCAAAATCTTCTATCACAGAACCAACTTATGCTTAGAATTTGCCTATGAGGCTAAATTTTATATTTCATAACTTTTGACATGTTTTGATGCATGATCTGAAATTTAATGCAAAATAATTAGGTAAAAAATAAACAAACCCATATGATCATCTTCTCCTTAAATTTCCACACATGCAAGATATGCTACCATCAAAATGCTTACTTGGCTCTTCTTTCCACATTAAAATTTTGGCTATGAGAAAACACTATCAAAATGCCTGGGAGCCCAACTTTTCACATGCATATATTTTGACATGCTTAGGCACATGACTTGAGATTTAGCACATTAAAACTAGGTAAAATAATGAACAAACCCATATGATCATTTTATCCTGACGACTCCACTCATGTGAATGCTGACCTCATCAACATTCTTACTAAACTCTACTTGAGCCCTTTTGTAAATTTGGAGAAGTATGGGAACATAATGAATTATGTCTGAGTAGCCAACTTTGTATCTGCATATCTTCTATCATGCTTCATTTCATGACTTGAGATCTGGTACATAACAACTAGGGACTAATGTGATCATAACCATATGATTAACTCCAACTCATTCCCACATGGTAATGGTGATGTCATTAAATTGCCTACTTATGTTTTATACCACTAGACTCAAAATGCCTGCATGATAATAATGATCAACAAGATGAAATCCACTCATGTTCACAAGAACTCAAAGCTTAGACAACATCTTAGGGACCTTTTTCACATGCTCTATATTCCTTACTCATTTATAACCATGCCAAAATAGAAGATCAACCAAGCATAATAGGACAAGCATATTGCAAACTTTGTCATTGTCATATAGACTATCAAGGCACTTCATATACTCACTTGAACACATTCATGACATCATTTACAACTCTACAATAAACCCATGGGGGGTTGCTAGATAGAGGTGTATAATATTGTAAGAGATCTTGGGAAGGAGGATTGAAAGTACAATAAAACTTGGGTTGGTAAGATGCATTTGGTTTAGTTTGATGGAAAATAGGTTGATTACCTTTAGATGGTCAAATAGTTGATTTAGTTATTTCTTGTGATTAGGTTAGATAAATACTATTGGAAGGTTGGAGATTGGTATATATGTGTGTAGATGCTAGGGGAATATTAGAGATAGTGTGATAGGTATTATCCAATTGAGGTGTTGAAGGTGATTATTGTAAATTTATAAGGTCCTCTTACCCCAACTCCATGAGATGAGATGGGGAAGAGTCTTAAATGATATGTAATATTTGAGGGAATTGGTGCATGTGTGTGGAATTAGAATAAATAAAGGAAAATACCCTTCACATGTTAGTCATATGTAACACATTTTATTTAGTAGTGAGGTTTATAAGACTTTAAAAATTATTTTTGGAAGTAGGCTTGTCATTTCTATCTTGATGAATAGGAAGAGGGTCCTTGTATATAACAAGATGAGCATTAGCTTGATTTAAAGATTGATTATT
Source organism: Torreya grandis (assembly GCA_037957365.1). Taxonomy (NCBI): domain Eukaryota; kingdom Viridiplantae; phylum Streptophyta; class Pinopsida; order Cupressales; family Taxaceae; genus Torreya; species Torreya grandis. The sequence goes on from JARHVA010000591.1 coordinate 4,371,984, forward strand.
TTTTTCTATTTTGTGAGATTTAAAGGCTATGTCATATGTTTATTGGTGTTTACAAATGATTGATTCATGATCAAATTTTGGGCTAAGAAAGAAATCAATAGATAGATTAAGTAATTGTCTATAATTCTTGTGAGAGTGGCCCCAACTTGCTTGAAACTAACAAAATTTATTTTGATCATACCATGTTTTCATTGGATGAGTGGGGTAAAGATCTCTTGGTAGAGTCCTTACAAGATTATTTTGAATCTAAACTAAGGATAATGGTTTGTGGACATTAATGTTGTTTGTTTGATAAAATGTAGGATTAAGAGTGTTGTTTGGAAGGGGAACATGCTCCATTGTGTTGTTGGGAGCGGTGGCTTGAATGTTGTGCATAGTGCCATAAGTATCAGTGACACCATCATGGGTAACATGATGGTTTTTATTTTTATTGAACATGAAATTGCCCATAGGAGGTTGATATGGTTCAAATTGGCACATGATAAAATATTCTCACTTATCTTGGTCGATGGCTTCTTCCTAAGTTATTGGAGAGAGTCCTAACTTGATATTGCAACTTGGGGTAGAGAGAATTGGTGAATATATGAAAGAGGTTATCATATACCATGTTATGATCACATTTATTAGACAAGTTCTTCTATCATTTGATTAAATCTTATGCCATTTCAATTTTAGGTTGCTTATAATTTATGAAGTGAGCTAAGTTATTCTTAGGGAGATTACTAGTTTGAAACTCTTGTACTAGGGAATTAACCAAATCTTCCACTCTAGTGATAGAATGTGTTTTAGTTGATTTTACTAATATAATTCATATCCTAAGATTATTTTAGATAATATCTTGGTAGCAACAAATGTATTAAGTTTGACCCAATCTTTATAGATATTACCAAATCCTTTTAAATGTAATGTGGGATTAGTTGAAATTTAAGTTACAAGAGGTTAATTTTAGAGATGTTTGATCATTTTATTAATGAGGGGTGGTCAAGGAATAAGGTTAACATGGGAATCCTTAAGGAGGGTCTAGGGGCATTTATATTTTTCACTCCCCATGAAACCTATTGGGGTTGATTTTGAAGGTTAATGAGATGATTTTGCATCTACATCATTTGATTTGCATTATTGGTTTGAAAAGTGTTAATTTGATTGAGTGTTTGTATTAAAATTTAATGAGATTGGGTAGTATTTTGAATAGTGTGTGTAGCATTTAAAGAATTGGTATTGGTATTAATGGCTTGGGTTACACTATGAGTAGAAGCATATATTGCACTAGTGGCATGAGAATTATTGGTAGAAAAGAATGCCCTAGTATCATGATTAGCATTTGTATAAAGAGATGTACTAGTGTAATGGTTATCATTTAAAGAAAAAGAAATACTAGTAACAAAGGATGCAGTAGTGGCATGATTGAGGAGGAGGGTCTTTAAAAAAGGCCCATTTGAGGTTGAACCTACCATGTTAATGGAGATACTTGGTATGGAGGTTGAAGAGGTCATAGAAGAATAAGTCATGGTGTGGGAAGGAGTCACAATATAATGGAAATGTTGAGAATCAAAGTAAGTATCTCCCCAAAATTTGTGAGAGGAGGTAGAGGAGGGTGAAAGAGGTTCTTCTACTTGAGCACCTATCATCAAATTATAGATGGTTGAAGGGTCCTTTCCTAGATGTTGAGGAAATTTGTTAATGAATAAAAGCATTTCAGGTGTGTACTCTAATTCATTTTCATCTTCTAAGGAGATTAGAGGATTATGAACTGATGATGAATGAGGAGGTGTCCCATAATTTTTACTATGAGTGGAAACATGAACATTGCTTTCAATTAAAGTGGAAGTTGTAATCTATTTTTGGGGAAACCTATTGGGATTGGTAAAGCTCATCATGTTTATTGGATTCAAATATGTATTATCCTCAAATAGGAAATTCTTAATGAGAAAAAGAGGATAAAGAGGTGATAAAAATAAAATTAAGAAATCTAAATACTGAATCAAACTGGTCAACTATGTTCTATAAACTACGGAATATAATAAAGAAAAAGACTTTATACTCATACAAGTCACCTATGTATTGTTGAACAAGGACATGCCAAGAAATAAGAAGACAAAGTTAGACAAATCATTTTTTATTCAAGGAGCTAAATATCTTGAATTTATTTGATTTAAAAAAGACCCAATTCTTGTATTTTTTATATTTAATATGTCACTACAAGGAAGATGGTTTTAGTGGAGTGAATCCATCTCCATGAGATGAGTTTTTTGTGGATAGCAAGGTTGCCCTACCTATTTTATAATTTTAAAAAGATTGTTATGCATAAGTTTCACACAATAACATTATGGAATAGTTATGGTAAACAACCATAGACTATGGCTTGGATTAGGTGTCCCTATACATGATGGGTGGCAGTGTTACAACAATTTTATTGCAATGACAATGCTCAAGATTCATTGTCTCATCCAAGGTAATGGAATTTTAAGCAAATCGAGAAGGTTTGTTGTATAATTCATTGCCTGGTTGGATAAATTGTAGCCATTTTGCATCTTGAAAATATGTAAGCTTATGTGGTGCCAAAAACTTATACATTTCAGCTAATTTAGGCTTGATATTGTTGGCCTCATTTGAGTTTAATTAGTGTACCAAGTGGCTTCTTAACTCCAAAAAGAGCTGAAGTTAAAAAGTTTTTGGAATGTTTATTTCAATTATAGATCTATTTTACGTCTATGATTTATATTTTAATCATAGATATGATTGATTTCATGTGGATATTTAACTAATCTTGATTGAGTAATGCATCTATGGGGATGCCTATTTAGACTTGGTTACATCTTGACACCCATGACAATGTTTATTGCAACATTGGATATGCCATACATCCATGTGGATGTTTATTGTAAGCTTCAATTGAACTTGTTGATTATGGGAGATTGTAATTCCCATGGTAGTGATATAAGAATTCTCCTTGAGCCTTGGCTAAGCTCACCCTTCCCCAAATCAAAGTTGCATCAGAACAAGCATCGTCATTCAACCTTTGACATGTTAGATTAAGTCAATCAATTGAATTGTAATGTAATCTTATTGTTGAAAATTTAAGACATTGCCTTGATGTTCATTGATTGCTTGCATAATTAAGTCATCCAATTACGTTGAGGTATGATATTTTGGGAGGTCTAAGGGTACAGATCAAGCCTAGAGGGCTTGTTCGGTGAGTGTGATAGACTTGTTTGGGCAAGTTTAGAGTTTTAGGGATCTCTTATTGAATCAAGTAGTGTGAGCCATCTATCCATGATGTGTGAACATTATTCGTAAAATTCTAGAAACTTGTGGAATAGATAGGCCTTGTTGAAACACAAACTTCTTTAAGTGAAGGTGATTGTAATCTAATATCCCTAGGACTGATCATGTGATGTCTTTTGATGGATATTTGTTGTCTTTTGTATAGCATCTAAACATCAAGTGGACTGATGAAAAATCATGGACCCTTGTGCTTTAGCATCTTGTGTGTTTGAATGTTGTAATGTCAAAAATACCTTGCCATAGTTGCCTACACCTAAATGTGTACCTATTTTATGCATCTCCTTTTTACATGTACATTTTTATATATTTGTTGTATAAGCCTTGTGAGGTGTGAAAGTGATTAACCACATAAAACATGTGAACTTTTTATTTAATCTAAATAGTTATCCAAGTATTCTAGTTATGTTACATATGTGATCTTATGTTTTTAAACTATAAATTGTGAATCTAAGCATTTATGTTTTGTAACTTCCTTTTTGGAAGCCAAATCTTTTTTATAAGTTATCAAGGTATAGTTTCATGATATATTTTGTAATCTTGCATCACTATTCCATCTATGAACATCAATGTAAGAATGAGGTTGAAGGTAAAGAAATAATGTTTCCTTAATGGTTTAGATTGGGTACAAGATAAGGATTGGACTCTCTCATAGGTTTAAAACCCACTCCTCCCCTTTGTACAAGGTAGTTTCCTGATTCGTTTAGAGTGTGTATGAGATCCACGTATTGGCCATGGCACCCTCATGCATAATGTTCACCTTGTGGTTAAGTGATCACTTTATCCATCTTTTGGAGGTTGTTGTTAAATATCATGTGTGTAATTTAATTGTGTAAGCCTTGTAAAGCACTAACTAACCTTGAAATTTGGATGATTATACAAATCAGCAAGGAGGAACTTGCTAGAATACATGTATGTGTTGGCATGTGCATGTAAACACGTTGTGATTTAGGTATTACCTAATTATACCTTATATATATATATATATATATATATATATATATATATATATATATATATATATATATATATATATATATATATATATATAATTTTATGCATGATTGAAAAGTATGTTGGTTTTATGTTCGAAATAAACATTATAAGTCCTGATCAAGGGGATTTTAGAATTTTGGGTACCTTGTCTATTTGTTGTCATGAGGTAAGTATAGTAAGATGATGGAATTATTATTCCTATAACCATTGTGTGAGCTCACAAAGTGGTTAGAGAGCATGTGGTAAACCTTTGGGTTGCATATAAAGTCCTGGGATGGCTTCTTAGGGTGTTTAGTTTCGATAGTGTGGGATGTTGCACTATCCCATGAATAATAATTATTGGTTTGAAAGTAACCATTCAAAATTAGTTACTATCTGATAGAATTCTATGATGAATGTTCATTAAGTTAAGCATTGTCACATCCTAATTTCACCCTATAATTAATAAAACTTTAATTATTTGATTAGTATGGTTAATATCTAATTTTTATTGCTTTGATTTTGAGCTTTATAACATATACTAAAATGGGACAGTAACTTTGTTGATTAGAGTACACATTGTGAGAACTATATGACATATTCAATTGTATTGTGGATATGTATCTATTAGTTTTTACATCATTGGTGGATGTTTATGATGACTCAAAATAACTACCTACTTATTGTGAGGTGGGTGTAGGATAGGTCCTACCCTCAGAACTTGATGAAGGGAAGCATCATTGGAGAGGATTGACTAGATGGAATGATTGGGAGAATATCAATGGAAAATATTAGTGACCCTATGCATACGCATAGTAGATTTTAAATGATATTTACATAAAAATGTTAGTGCATATAGTCTGTGATTATATTTGCATGTGTGGATTTCATTTTAATTTTCATAAGATTCCTTTATTATAATTGATTTGATTTTCAATTTAAAATGGAAAAATAATTATTAATTGCTAAGAAGATATTATTATTTCTAGATATGATTATCTTGTAAATAAAAGGCAATTAATAACTTAAACAACTATCAGTTGAATAGATAATTATCCTTGTAATATTACTTGTATGAAAATACAATTATCTTAATATTCTAACTTTGAGTTAATGCAATCAAAAGTTAGTCTTGAAATTTATGTAGAATTTGCATTTACTATTAGATATACATTTTGGTAAACTTAACGGTAAGTTAAGTTAATGAACTAGGGCATATATTTTAAATAAACAAATTTAAAATATTTTAATATAAAATTAAGGAAGTTGATGAAATAAGAGAATATAACATGCAAATATATATATATATATATATATATATATATATATATATATATATATATATCATGCAAGGGGTGGGCATAGCAAGGGAAAAAGAGAAGTGAGTTTATAAATAAGGGAGAATTTATGGATTTTATATAGACATGCATGGGAGAAGTGAAGGATTGGAGAAAAACATAAGGAAATCAAGGAAAAAGCATATCTATATGTCATTTTTGTAATTATTCTACAAATGGTGTAATTAATATTTTATGCATATGTTTTACCTCTAGTTAAACCTGTGTGTAGCTTTGAATTAGAATTTGCATTAAATTTGTTATGAGAAACCTATGCCTAGCCATTATATGATTGCATGATATTTCTTTGGTCTACATTTTAATTCACTAAAGACCTAATTTTTAAACTTCCATAGCCCTGTGTATTATTTTTTTATAATCAGTATACACTAATTGATATTATGCCCAACTAGGATTAGATAGTGTTTCATAGTAATTTACAGGGTGTGGTATACCTATTAATGGTAACATCTAAGATTTGTAAATCTAAATTATGCTGATTAAGGTTGTGTTATTATTATTTATTGGTATCATTCCACTCTAAAACTACATCTTAAATCTCTTATAATTGTGTTTTCCTTACAAACCCTTGCATAGCAATTATTCTTAAACCTGCATTCTACTTATCAAGATCTGCATCTGAATTCTCATTACCTATTGGTAGTGTTTTAATAATTAACCTCCTTTTCATCCTTAGTACACCTGCATTTACTTTGATAAAGCTAAAAGTATGGTCTTTTAAGCTTGCGTAGTGACTATTATAGTGCTACGTCCCTTTTTTTAGCATGTGATACCAATTAACCAGCATAGTTTTATTTATGAGGCTATGTTATATATGTGTAAAGTAATATGAATACTCTCTTATACTTATATTAAATATTTAATAAAAATCTAAAGTCTTTCTTTTATAAATCGCTAATTATCATAATGAAACAACTATATTTTATGATAATTTGTTGAGCTATCAAAATGATATGGTTGTGTTTGAATAAACTGGAGTAGCTTTAAATTTTTAATTCATTGGATAGATATATTAAAACTCTTTGTCTATAGTTAAAATTCCATGCCTTTAACTTGACACACAACATATAGATAAAATTGAACACTAAGATTATTAAAAACACCTAGTAAATAATTCATTTGCTAAGTTTAACATAAAGAATGTTGTGAATAAAAATAAAATGTTGTGTTCAAACCGAAATCATTATGCATGAAAATTGAAATGATTAGTTCTAATTTTGGAATGTTAAGACCCTATTTTCAAACACTAAATCATCCATGCTGAGCATTGTGTATAGAAATATTCAAAACTGCAAGTATTTTATTGAGGTGCCAAGTCATATGTATATGAAGGTTGAGTTTATATATTAAAAACATTGAGTTTATTTTAAAAACCATTGAGTTAAATTTAATAAAAGTGTTGATTCGGTAAATTAATTGGTCAAGTTTAAGAGAAATAATAGATGAGTCTTTTAAAATTAAAAAAATTATGATTTATCTTTAATGTAAGATTGAATGTTCGATGGAATTTTAATTTACCTCAAATTTTCATATTGAGGTTAGCCAAATTGTAACTCAAATGGTTAAGTTTAATCATCATGAGAACTTATTTTGAATTGGGATATTTTCCTTGTATTTCCCCTTTGTTTGGTAATCAATGTTGGAATACTCTATATACCCAATTCAGGAAGAATTTAGTAAATTGTTAAAATATCAAATATTAAATGAAAAATGTTAATAATAAAATGTTGAGTTAGTAGTTAGCATGATTTTATATTAATGATTATCTGATTATTAAATCCATAAAAAGGTACTATGTATATAGCAATTAATGAAATCATGACAAGACATTGGTCAAAATTCATTTGATAGTTGAACTTTGTAATTTATATTTGTATTTAGTATGTACCTTTGAGAACAACTAAATTATAACAGTATTATTATAACCATATTTTTCAAAGGTCCATTAGATACTATGCCCTTTTCTAAAATAATATTTTGGTGGTGAGTTATAATGAAGAAAAAAACTTCAACCATTGAAAACTGTCCTCAAGTTATGTTTGTTGGGAAATCTAGTTTTCACATTGTGTGAAGTTGTGTATTTACCATAAAGTAAATATTACTTACAGTTTTGTAAATAATATATTATTGTTATGAAAAAAATATATATTTATGATTAATTTGTTATACTCATGAGTCCATTAATGGTTGATTTGTTATTAGCCCTTCTTATTATTTAAGAAGTTGTTTTACCTATTCCTTTGGCTATATAATAGCCATTGTATTTCTGAGTATAATATAGTGTGTTTTATTATTCTTGTGTATTTTGTTTATTGAATTATTTTAATTTTTATGTGCATGTATTAATTATTTGGGTTCATCTCTTTGAAACCACAATAGTGGTATCAGAGTGGTGTCTAATCCAAGAAATAGAGATGAACTATTTTGATAGATGTAGTCACATTCTGACCTCAGAGCATGGAAAGTTTTTTCAGTGTCAATGGTGTGTTCATTGTCATACTATTTATTCTTAAGTCTATGATCTCCTTATTATTTCTCTTAAATCATGAATAAAGACTATTCAAATAATAGGAATTTGATTCTAATTATTCATACCTAATGCACACCAATTTGTACCCATGTTTTGACTATTTAAATATTTAGAGAGAGATACAGTGATCAAACATGGATGGTACACCTATAAATAATAATCTCTATTTATTTATGTGAATACATCTATACTTTATTATAAATATGTAGCTATAGAGATCTCCACATGTTTGTTCAACCAATGCTATGCCAATCTTGGTTGAATCTATAATGAAAAGTTTTATCTATCACCGTGTAACTTTTAGAACCTATCAAATTAATAGGGAAATATATCAACCAAGTCCCTTATTTCCTCATGCTTTGATGTCTTTTTGTAGTTTTATACATGATTCATAGTCTATCAACTATGATTATTTATCTTGTGTACAGTAGTTCAAATGCCTATCAAATCTACCTATGACCAAACTAGTTAGTCGTAAGTTTTGTCTTTTGTTTATTTAATTTCTATGTCAATGTCATAATTTTTATTATGTCAAGTATAAGTCTTTTCACATTGTTTTATAAAATGTAAATTTTTTTAATTTCATATGAGATGATATGGAATTAAATAATGACATTGTAAAATTTATATTTAAGTGACTTATGTAGGTGTCTCATTTTATTATTTTATGTATTTTGTTAATATGCTAAATTAATGTTATTACCAAAAGAGTCAAAATAAAAAAAATCACAAAGATTCAAAGTTATCTTTTGTTGTCAAAAGTGTTAAAATATTTTTTGAGTCATGTGTAATTGGATGCATTTTCTATTTAAATCAACATCCTTAATCTGTCAAAATTATGAGTGTCATAATGAAAAAGTTTGGTCATGTTGAAAAATTTCAAGGAAAAGACTTCCACACATGGCAAGTATGAACCCAATTTTTTATAATAAAGAGAGACTTATGGGATATTGTTGATGGCAAAGTAAAAAAACCCAAAGATGTAGATAAAGTAGAAAAATGGGAGAGAAAAGTTAAAAAAGCTATAACTATTTAATGGATTGGGACTATATGATGCTTATTTGCATCATATTGATTTGTCTGAATCATCAAATATAACTTGGCTAGCATTAAACAATTTTTTTGGTTCACAAGTTGGAAGCACATCAATTTCATTGAAGCAAAGATTGTTCGGTCTCAAAATGGAAGAAGGTGACAACATGGTGGAGCACATCAATAAGTTTCATTCCATCTCAAATCAATTAGCTAGAATTAAATTTAGTGTACATGATGATGATGCAAAATCAATTTTATTTAATAGTATGACACCGAGTTATTTTAATATAGTATTTACATTGAGTAAAATCAATCCTTATTTAGAATATTTGATTTAACAATTTTGGGAATATTAGGGTTTTATTCCTAATTTAGTTAAAGGGTCTGGATTGATAAATTAGTAAATAACATGCAATAAATAAGTTATTGATTTGTGAAATTTATTGGTAATTACAAATTTTCTAAAAATAGTAATAAGAGGGAAAAAATAAGACTTAAACTATGATAATCTAACTAAGACAGGGTCTGATATTCAATATGCAAGCTTGGGACACTGTCATAAATAGGATTCTAGATTTCATTTTTTTATTATCCAGGAGTGCCAAAAGTGGATAGGAGTGGTACCAAAACTATAGTCCTTGTTTAGTGTTATTGTCCTAAGAGTCTGAGCTTTCTAAGCTATGTTTGGTAGGTCTGTGTGACACTATCTCTAAATTTTTGAAGTTTCACTATCAACAGTGCTCCCTATAGAGTTTATTTTCTTTGTTTTTAATCCTTTAATGTACTTGAAAAACACTTTGGCAAATAGGTAAAATGGGTTAGTGTGTGTAAGATGCATTAGATGTGCTTTACACCCCATGTGTGGGCATGCTACCTACATACCAATACTCTAAAGAGGTATCAATCCATATGTAGTTCTCCCTTTTAAAGTGCTTGGTGTAATTTTGATATGAGAATGCAAAAAATGCTAAACTAGATGTGTTTGATGTGGCTGGGGACTAGTGCAGAGATTTGGATGTGTTTAGGAATGTACTGGATGGTTGTATGTAGAGAATAGGGAAAATTGCCTGAGTGGTTTCACTTGTATTCTTGCATGCTTGATAATATTTACCAACCCTTTCCAAATGATATTTGAATGGGATTTTATAGGGATCTATTGGTCATGGATTGAATTCACTCATATTAGGCTGACAAAGAGAAGGATGGGGAATTAGAAGAAATTGACTATTAAGGCCATAAATGAGCTTAGATAATAGTGTTTAAAGTAGACAATAGTGGTATCGATGCTCCTATCCTAGTTAGGTGTTATTATCCTGGGAGAATATGACCTTAGGGATGGATTGGTCATGAAGAGAGGGTCCTAGATCAACTAAGGTCAAGTCTATAAGGTTACGGATGACTAGGAATCAGTGAAAACAAGCTTATGAGGGTTATGAGAGCAAGCAAGAGGGATGTATGGGTTGGGTGTCATTATCCATGTTTAAGTTATCATTTTTTGCATTTTATATGACTACATTTGTCCCCCTTTATTCTAGTGATGTAGTAAAGTGAAATACTAGGATAAAGTAAAAAAATAAAGTGTACTCAAACTTACCTATAAGGATGAAGCTCATGAAGCTTGTGTGATGTTGGGTTTGCATAGAGAGAGCACAATGTGGTGTAAATCTACAAGAGAAAATAAAGAGTAGATCAGTTCTTAATAGATATGCTATATCTAAAATAAGAATGTACAAATTTGGGTAAGAGAGAGAAAAGAAGAGAAAGGAATGAATACACCTCATTAGGTGTGTAAGCCAATACAAAACATGTGTTTTTGAATGATGTTGGATGTGTGTTGAACCAAGAGTAATATCTCAAATAGAGCCGAGTGCTCAAATCCCTAAAAGTGGCTCAAGAATGTAAAATTTGGCACTTTAACTCCATCATTGCCTACTAAGTGAAGCTAGGTGGTCATGCATCTATTGATAAATGTTTGGACTATATGTCTAATCCCTCTAAATAGATGGCTTAAGAATATAAATGCTAGTTAGACCTTTAGCTCCATCATTTCCCCATGAAGTGAAGCTATAAACTAATACTGATATGGAATGTGTGTCATATGGGATGGCTCTTGAAGCCCATGAATTTACTATGATATGATAATTTTGGCATGGATATCCAAATGTATGCTGGAAACTAGGCCACTCTTGGCCATTCTAAAAGATAGAGATTAGGCTTGTATGAAAGCAACTTTGAAACTAAGAATCTATCTTATGTGGAAGGCACTCAAGAACTTGATAACTTTGGAACTCATAAGTTAGGCTTGTATGAAATCCAAACCAAAAATTATGCCAACCACCTCTAGATAGAGTAAGGCACGCAACTGCTGAGAATGTCTAGACAATGTTGAACTAGGAAAGAAAGAAAACAAATATGTCATGCACATTGCCCCTTGGTGTCTAAAATATGGATTTTGATCTAGAATTTTTACTAACTTCCCTATATAAAATAGGAACTAAGAGCCATCATGTTGTGTATTATGCCCCCTGTATCTACATTCTCTGAGAAAAATTGTACTAAAACTATTGACTCTAGTCTAAACTATGGTTGAAAAAACTATAACTAAATTTACATTTTTATCTATTTATAGAAAATCTAGTTTTTCTATTATTTAGATAGGAGCATTGGAAATTGATAATAGCACCGTCAGTGTTATAGTCTAGTCTAAACACTATTGTCTTGGGCCAAATCTAATGACTTTTTTGGATTCTTGACTACCTGCCTAGTTTATTTTGACTAGCTTGATGTTTGGCTGTTGTTCTAAGTGTTTTGAAACTAGAATTTTTTGTTTGGTACGAGTTTTGATCTCTATGAGAAAACCCTTGTTTGTTTCCCCCTCTTTTAATGGTAGGAATGGATACCCAACAATGACTACCCTCAAAAGAAAGATCCTTGCAAGTGTGTTATGTTACATGGATACATGATATAGCAATGATACTTGACAAGATATCTCAAGATATAGCATGGGTTGTAGTGAGAGATTGTTATATCAATAGGGGTATACCTAGATAGATATAATAATGTAATAGCATGTGTAATATACTAAACTAGAATTTGAATTCTAGTTAGTTGTTAGTTTTTAGTTGGAAGGATGGAGCATGATTTCCATCATGGCATCCAAGAAAACACAAATAACGCATGATATGTATCATGGCATTAAAAAAAATCAAAATCAATCAAAAAACAAGAACACAAGTCAAGAAGAAAGAGCATATAAGAGTGGCCAAGGGTCCAAGTAAACAAGGGACATAGGCACATGTCACTCAAACTAGAAAGCAAGCATACAAGGCATGTTTAAATGTTACATACACATATAATTGAAATAAGTAAATTGGTGTGAAAGTCACAATCACATAGATAATTATAGGCAAAGAACATTGACAAATGTCCTAAGGCACACACATGAATAGAAGCAAAGAACATTGGTAAATGTCTTAAGGCACATACAAGAGACAAATAGGAACTGAGAAATGTAATCACATAAAGCTAATGCTAAACAAGAAAAGAAAGCATGTAAGAAATCAAAATTACAAACACATCTAATTAATCAAATCCATAAGTGAATGTATGCAAGGCATGTTAGTACAAGACTAGGTATATGCAAAGAAATACACAAGTGTTAAATACTAGTGAGTGTTGATAGAGTAATTTGTGTAGGCTAGTAAATAATGTATATCAACATGATAACTAGAGTGTGTGGTGTAGGAATGGCATAACCTGGATGGTGTAGTCATGTAGAAGATGCCCCTAGTGGGTATGTATATCTATGTATGTCTCGAATGTGGAAGTGGGATGCCCCCTTAATGGGTAGAGTAAAGTAATCAAAGAGTTAGATGTCACTACACACACTCAAATAAGATCAAGTGAAGCATGGTAATATAGATAAATTGACAAATAATAGCATAGCATATAAAATGTAAGTCTAGCATAGCAGTAGCAATGTAGAGCATGGATGATGCATACAATCGAAATGTTTTTTGTATTTTGATAGATTTGAATGTTTTTGGATTTTTTGAAATGTTATATTGTTTTTTTTATTTTGTAATTATTTGAGCTATGTAAAATCAAGTATTAAGAGACTATGTATAGGTAATAGTCAAAAAATTATGTACAAGTAATCATAATGAGATTATATATAGGCATATGAATAAAAGGCTTGTCTAGAGGGGGTAAAGTATCTAAGGATGGAGCTCGCTAGGAAGGGATATGGAGGAAAGGATCATGACCATCATCAAATGCCTCTAGATCATCATCATAAGTATCATTATATGGTAAAAAATTTATGTACATGGTGTCATCCTATCAAAGACAAACTAAAGGTTATTCTTGTGGTAGAGATGTTGATTCTCCCCTAGGACATCTAGTTCTAGTAGTATATTTATTTGATAGAAGTAAAGAATTTGGTACTAGTGGTGTTATAATTTAAATAATACCATGATCCTATAGTTTATCCAATCTCTTCTATAAATTTTTACATGAGTTTGTATCATGACCTATGATCCTATGAAAAAGATAAAATGGATGACCATCCTATTATGATAATATACTAATAGATTTGTGTCACATTATAGGTAAGGTGATTAATCCATGACCAAGTAACAACTGTAATATAATCTATGGTTGATGTTGTGTGTTGCTTTCCTGAATGTAAATGACTAGGCTTATGTCCATAGAGGTAACCATGTGAACTATATGTGTTAAGTGATCTATATATGGGCATAAATATGGAATGTATCTAGAGAGTGTAGTACAAGATGCTATGAGTGATGTAGGATGTCTAATGAGAACTTTAGAGTCATCTCGGTACTATCTTGGGCCTAGTAGGGTAAATTTCAAATGACACAAATAGTCATCTATGAGTGTGGGTGTTGTATCACCATCTAAAGAAGCCTGGGAATCTATATCAATATCATGTACATATGGTAATTCAAAATTTACCACAAGAGGTAACTATGATATGAGAGTCTCATCAACTATAATAGTAGAAGATAATGGTGTTATGAGAGTGTCTATAAATTATGGAGTAATTATAGCTATAGAATCAACTAGTACTATTGGAACTACTATCAATGAGTGTATAACTATAACAGGTATAAGAATCATGATTGATGGAGTAACTAGGATGGTTGAAGCTACTATGACTAGTTGAATATCTAGAACTGAGGGCATGATTGTAAGTGGATGAGTGTGAGAAGTGATAATATATATATATAAGAGAAATGAAATGAGGTGGTGGATGAATGGTGAGATGAGGTGTCCCATCTGGTAAAATAGTCTAAGATGACTCTATAGTTCAATAATATATAAATGGCTAGTTATCTGATGGACATGTGTATAGGTATCCTTTATGGAGAAACTTAACACAATAATGAAGAGTAGAAGGAACTACCCCCATAACATGTATCTAAGGTCATCTGAGTAAAATATTATAATGAAGAGGACCTGACATGACCTAGAACTATGTAGAGAGATTTTTGGGTCTTATCATGATATCCAAAGTAATGGTGTCCAATGTCTATTGTGGTATATCATCAAACCCTCTAATGTTGTTATATTATTTTTAAATGGATGCCATATCTATGCTCATGTCTTATAAGAATGTAATTTTGTATATATTAATTCCAAAACCAATATCAACTAGAACTCTCTTAATTGCACCAATTTTAACTTGAGCTTGTATAAATAGTGGTAAATTTTGATTAATAACTATCTGAGATGGCATGTCATCATTATCAAAATTAATCACGTCTTGTATAGATTTTAGAATGTTGATCACTGATGCAAAATAAGAAATATCTAAATCAATGGGCATAAAAGTTTGCATGAGTGATTAATAAAGAATGTCCTTGAACACATTAGCTTTTTGAAGTATTTTTAACATGGAAATTTTATCTAGAGTGTTTCTCAACTGATCAACAATATCATATGCCTTTTATGGATCTGCCTATGTGGGTGGGTTAGGCCTAAGACAAGAAGGAATAGGAGGATGGGGGGGTTCCTTACTATGTGGGGGAGGCATGGTAGGACATTGAGTAATAGATATAACCACATTATCTACTATTTGTATAGGACTAGTAGTAGCTATGAGAGGAGGGTGAAGATAATCAATAGGTTGAGGTGGGGGTAGGACAAAGGGTGTCAACTAGGCTCTCTAGTGATAGGTAGTGACCTAGGGAAGGGTAAAATAGACCATGCAACATGACTCAGCATAGGACAAAGGCTCCAAGGGAGGTGATGCAAAAGATATCTTAGCATGTTGTTTAATAATAACTTTCTTTTATCATCCCATATTATGAAAAATAAGCATGAAATGCAAAGAATGAAGCTTTGTACTAACATATGATAAACTTCATCATTCATGTACATGATAGGACCAATGACGGTCTATTTATGTTTTGAAAAAAATGTAAGAAAAATTTGTAAATAAGTGGGATTCATTTTTCCAATTTGATTATAAATGTAAGGTGATACCTCAAGAAGCAAATAGGAGCTAGTACATACAACTAGGGTTTTGGTAATGATATTTTTTCAAAATACTATGGAATTTTAAAAATGTAATTGGATTTCTAATTTAAATATTCAACTAAAATTTCAAAAAATTATTGGAGAATGCTTGAGTGAATAGCGCCTAGTATGGGCAACTCGGGTTTTGAGTAAAAAAATTGAAAATTACTATTGATTTTTGAATTTTGAATGTATTTTTTTATTTAAATACACTAGAAAATATTCAAAAAAATGTTGGAAATTTATTGAAAGAATACTGGGACCTAGGGTTTAAAAGGAAATTATTTTAAAATTTACTACTAATTTTTAAAATTTGAAATGAATTTTTAATTTAAATATTGAAGTAAAAATTCAAAAACTTATTGGAAAAATTAGTAATAATTTTACCCTAGGGTTTATAGGGTTTTTGTGTGCAAATAAAGCAAATCAGGTTCACCAAATGATTTAATAATTTTGGGAATATTGAGGTGTTATTCATAATTTAGTTAAAGGGTTTGGATTGATAAATAAGTAAATAACATGCAATAAATAAGCTACTAATTTATGAAATTTATTGGTAATTAGAACTTTTTAAAAAATAGTAATAAGAGGGGAAAATAATACTTAGCTTAAATTGTGTTGATCTAATTGAGATATGGTCTGATATTCAATGTGCAAGCCTGAGACACTATCGTAAACAAGATTCTAGCTTTTGTTTTCTGATTGGATAGGAACGTTGAAAGTGGATAGGAGTGGCACTGGCACTATAGTCCTTATCTAGCATTTCCCTAAGAGTCTAATCTTTTTGGGTTTTGTTTGACAGGTCTATGTGACACTATCTTTGAGTTTATAAATCTTCACTATCAATAGTGTTCCCTATAGAGATAATTTTATTCATTTATAAGCCTTCAATGTACTTAAATAATACTTTATAAAATAGGGAAAATGAGTTAGTGCGTTTAATATGCACTGGACATGCTTCATACCCCATGTGTGGGCACGTTGCCTACATACCAATACTCTGAAGAGGGATCAAGCCATAAGTGGTTCTCCCTTTTAAAGTGCTTAGTACAATTATGATATGAGAATGCAAGAAATGCTAAACTAGATGTGTTTGAGGTGGCTAGAGATTGGTTTAGATATTTGGATGTGCTTAAGACTGTATTGGATGGTTGTATGTAGAGAATAGGGAAGATTACATGAGTGGTTTCATTTGTATTCTTGCTTGCTTGATAATATTTGCCAAACCTTTTCAAATAATCTTTGAATGGGATTTTATAGGGATCTATTGGTCATGGATTGATTTTTTTCATGTTAGGATAACAAGGATAAGGATGGGGAATCAAAATAAATTAACCGTTAAGTCTAAAAATGAGGTTAGATAATAGCACCAAAAGTGGACAACAGTGGCACTAGTGCTCCTATCCTAGTTAAGTGCTATTGTCTTAGGCATACGAGACTTAGGGGGATGGATTGTTCATAAAGAGAAGGTCCTAAATTAGTTAGGGCTAAGTCTAGAAGGCTATAGATGATTGGAAATTAGTGAAAACAAGCCTATGACGTTCATGAGAGCAAGCAAGAGGGACCTATGGGTTGGGTGTCATTAGCCATGCTCAAGTTACCAATTTTTGCATTTTATATGACTATAATATATCATTTCTTCTCTACTTGATGAAGGAAAAAGAAATATGATTGTTGAACTAGAGGAAATTGTAATGTATGATAAAAACAAGAAAGATAAGGCATTTGTTAAGAAAAAATCCAAACATGGGGCAACTTTCAAAGATAAAATAAATGGCTCACCTATTTCTATTATAAACAAATTGGTCACATGTATATGAATTGTAGAAAAAGAGAATAAGATTTACTTGATGGAAAACTACATGAAAATGCCATGGCCATAGATGAAGAAGAAGAAATAATGAGCAAACAAATATTGCTCACATAGAATATCTAAGTGAAGAAGACTATGTCTATTAATTGAAATCTACTGGAGGGAGGAGGATACATAAAGGAAGGAGGTCTTTCAGTGACCTCTCAGTAGTTACCAATGACAAGTCTGCACTAATTTTTTTGTGACTTTGTGTGGTGCGTATTTCATTTCAACATGGTGTAGATTTTAGTTTTTTTCAGTATAGTGTGGTAGTTACATTTGTTTTTTAGCATGTGTGAAAAGTAAGAATAGTTGTACCTATTCACTTGAGTTTGATATTCCCATGTAAACATTTTATATATTTACATTAGAGAATATTGATATAAAAATCATTGTATCAATCATGATGAAAGGTTAGTGGTAAACCTAAGAAAACCATTTTGTGAGGTTAGTGGTGAACCTGAGAAAATCATTTTATAAGGTTATTGGTAAACCTATAAAAACCATTTTGGAAGGTTATTGGTGAACCTGGAAAACCAATTACATATGAGTTTGAAGGAAGATATGTGTAATGGTACATGTATGCAAAGAAGATCATGAACACATAGAGGTGGCATGCTACAATCAAAAAAAAAGATATATTATACCATGTAAAAACTATGGGGAGGAATGTTGGGAAATCTAATTTTCATATTGTGTAAAGTTATGTATTTACCATAAAGTAAATATTACTTATAATTAAATAAATAATATATTATTGTTACAAAATAATATATTTGACGTTAATGTTTTATACCTATGAGTCCATTAATGGGTGATTTGTTAGTAGCCCTTCTTATTATTTAGGAAGTTGTTTTACCTATTCCTTTGGCTATATAATAGCCATTATATTACTGAATATGATACAACATGTTTTATTATTCTTTGTGTATTTTATTTGGTGAATTATTTTGAATTTTATGTGCATGTATTAATTCTTTGGGTTTGACTCTTTGAAACTAAAACAATGTTCATACAAGGTATAACTTGAATTACCATTATCCAATGTTATGTTAACTGTTAGTGTGATGATATGATCTCTAATAGAGATAAATAATTTATCTATAGTACCATAGAGATATGAAAACATGTTGTCAAGTTCAAATTTGTAGCCTTTTGTTATAATGAAAAACTTATACGTAAGATGTATTTTGAGAGAATATTAATGTGTACCTTAAAATGATGTTTTGATCTATTTATCATTACACAGTATGAATTAGGGTATATCTAGGTGGTATAACCCTTTACTTTCTTGTTTATATTAAATTATAATGTAAGATGGTGTGATCATTTTTTGAGTAGGGTACTCATGAGCTATGACCATATGGGATGTTAGAGATTTTTAAAGTATGAAAGGTACCCAGATGGTACGTAATGTATTTGTTATATCTAGACCCGTACTTACATAAATATATAGGTGTTGGTTGTTACTTAAATAGTAAGTGTTGTAATGTTTGGTAGGATATCATTTAGGCATGTATACAACATTGTAAGTATAATTTAATGATTAAGTTAGAATTTAATGTTTCTGTATGACTTGATTTATTATTTATACATTCTTGATTAAAAGTGTGTGCTTTTATGTATCTATTACTACTTTGTAAGATTAAATGTGAGAAAACTAGTAGTCATGCCTAGGAATACCAGACTAAGATGATAAGGTTTGTCTTGAGGCGAAGTTACTTAGATCTTATTGAAATAGTCTATAGATTAATGTGTGTTTTACTTGGGTGGTATAAACAGTGGTCTTGTTTGTAGTTTGGGATTGATTTTAAGGTAAGATCCATTCATGTGTAGATGATTATGTGTATATCTTGTTTTCTCCTTATTTAG
This sequence comes from Torreya grandis, assembly GCA_037957365.1. Classification (NCBI taxonomy): domain Eukaryota; kingdom Viridiplantae; phylum Streptophyta; class Pinopsida; order Cupressales; family Taxaceae; genus Torreya; species Torreya grandis. The sequence continues at coordinate 4,391,431 of JARHVA010000591.1, forward strand.
CATGTGATGTGATATTGTTTCTAGCAGAATGAAATATGTATGAGTATTTGAGTTATATATTATGATATATATTTTTACTTTATAAATTGCATTGATGATACTAATAGGTAGTGAGATAGATTCCACTAGCCTAGGTAGCATCACCAATAGATAATCTAATCAAGTGGTGTGTTATGAAATTGATCGATCTAAATGATCATATAAAAACTTTGGCCAAAGTAATGTTGGGTATACATTTTTATTTCATATATTTAATTTTCATGTTGTGTTATATCATGTTAGAATGGATTTCTTTATGGTACACTACATGTTTTTAGAAATCTTATATCACACGGGGCAATAACATGTCTCACTAGATTCTCACACTGTTATATCGACTTATCCATAAAGGGAGGGCCATTTCCTGATAGGGGATTATGTGGGGGATCATTGGTTCATGATTGGTGTGGTAAAGCACTTATATGATGTTCTTCCTCTTCCACTATATATAAATATTTTTATTTTGAAAGAATGTGATGCCCTTCATTACAAATCTTTAATCATTATAATAAATAAGATCTCTTAGAATAGAACTAAATGATTTAAATTAAAATCTTTAATTAATATATCAATTTTCTTTTAATTTGTTTCAATTTCTTGAGATAAGACCATTTTTGTAAAGGATTATGTTTGATATTTCTAGTAACACTCTCTTTAGTTAATTAACACACTATTCATAGTATTAACTAACATGTGAGATCAGACATAGCTATGTCTTGTGGTATTTACCTTCCATGGAGTTGTATAGGAATAATATTTTATGCAACATTTAAGTTAGAAGTACTATTATTCTTGGTTATGATTTAGAATTGTGGAATTGATTTATTTTGTGGATTGAATGCCAAGTGTTAAGAAACATTACTGCATTTTCTAAGTACAACTTGAGGAGTTGTTACATGTGGTATCAGAGCTAAGGCTCAAACTCTAGGACCTAATGAGTCTAATAGCATTTTCATACCTTTTTATTTAATATAGAGAAGAAACATGTAGATATGTATGGTACATTGAGTGTGTACCTTAGAACATTTGTACCCCCTTAGAGTCATTAAAATGGGTTGGTGTAATGAGTGTCTTGTTGGTGATAGTTGTATAAGGTGATTGGGTAGGTAAGAATATATCTTAGTTCCTAAGTTGTGAATAATATTTCCTACCATGTTTTCAATCTTTAGGTTGAACACCTCGAGTGTGATTATGACTTTCTTGAATAACCTTCACCATTTGTGTTTGTGTTGTGAGTGTTTTAAAGTATGGAGTACTTCTCACTTAGGATTATATGCATTATTTTTATGTATTACTTATACAAATCCTAGGAATGGGAGTCCTATAAGACAAATTTTAATTTGGCACCACTTAGTGTAGTGGAAATTTTCTTGTAGTTGAATATAGATGTCTTGATTGTGTATTCCATTGTGTTAATAGTTTTTTATTTATAATAACATTCTTATATTTTATGTAGTTGAGAAGAAGTTTAATCTTTATTAGTAGATTAGAGATGAGATGTTATGTTTACACCCTCGTTTTACATCATTTTTAGCTGTTGAGAAGATTTATATTCTCAAGATGTTGATTTAGTATTTATTTAAGCAGAAACATATTTTTGAATTGTTTTTTTAATTGTATTCCCTTGATTTCATAGGATAGTGTTTTATACTTCTTGTTGATAAACGTTTTAGGATTTGATAGATTGATGCATCCTTGTGGTTCATATTTTATTTCCATTTATGGAAGTAGGTGATCATACTACACTTACAAGTTTGGTAAGTGAATAATGATTGGCAACATAGATTGTGATGTTTCCCTACCATGTGAGGGTATGTAGGAAGTTTTGGTTTATGATATTTTATTTCTCTACTTTATATTTGTGACCTTTATAGTCACTATTTTATTTAGTTTATGAACTTGACCATGAGGAGTGGCTAACATTGAATTTATAATAATTCTAGTGTTTATAATTATTATGTTATTGTATATCTTTATTTAGACTGATATTATTCTTTTTTGAAGAATGTTGTTTTGAAGAGTAATTTATGCACCTTTCTTTGGGAACAAGTAAGGTATAATATGTGTAGGACATCTTGTTAGTCAAAAAATATTGAGACTAAAATTTTTAATTTGGTGTGTGCTAGATTGTATAAGCAAGGAGACATTGTCTCACTTATAAGGTATTAAGGACGGTATAATCCTTAGATTTTATATGTTATGTTAATTATTATCTCTTAACTATGAATTTAACACTATAGGTTAAGTTGCAGGATATGATACTAGTTAGAATTGATTGGTAGAAACTTAATACAATCTCAAGATGATTGTATGATTTCACCTGTATGTTAGTACATATAGAATATTTTAGCATATAGTATTATTTTTTATGATCTATTAGAATGGATTTGTGAACCTTATGCACCTTTTGAAGACCATTCAATCATGGAGACCTGAGGGATTATTAGTGAAATAGGAACACAAGTTCTAATTGATAGGATGGTATCCTACTTAACCTCACATTTACTTGGTTATTACTGAGTTGGATCTAACATATGGACTTATCAAATCTAAGATTTGACAAGTAAAACTTGTCAAATTCAGTCATTTGATCATTTATTTTTATTTTTGTGATTATCTCATGTGTTTTTTATAAGTCATTAATACTTTTATCAAGTTATTATTAGATTTTTCTTGTGGTTTTGGACCTTAGGGTATTCATGATAGAACCAATCAGCATAAAGTGACTTTCATGAAACTTGTTTGCAAATTAGGAAATATCACAGAGAAGGGTCTTGTGGGACCAATTATCTAGAAATAGTGCTTATTAGGAGAACTAATATGAGTTATTTAGGTAAAATTTGCATGTCTTTACATGATATGATACTTTATACTATATTTTTTATGTTGTTAAACTTTATTTATTAATCATAAATTTTATATAAGTGTAATTGGGATGATGACTAGTTTTAAGGGGGAGGATGTCACATCCTAATTTCACCTTATAATTAATAAACCTTTAAGGGGGAACTCATTAAGGAGAACAGAATGAAAATGGAGGAAGTAACGTCCAATATTTGTGCTGCAGCTGTCAATATTGGAAAAAGAGTAAACGAGGAGACCAAATCCTTGGAGGGGTCGAGCAAAAGGATGAGACAAAGCTCTAGAAAGAAGGCTACACAAGAGGGAGCCAAGTTGGCAGCTACTACTACTCAGGACACTACTATTGTGAAAGGTAAAGAAATAGTGAAAATGATTTTGGAACTGGAAGAATAGTCTGGTTCTTCTTGTTGGTTATGTTTATTGGTCCTGTTCTCTGGTTTCTTTTTGTAATCTTCTGTCTATGTTGCAACCAGATCTTTGTTAAATCTGGGTTTTGACTGGAGGTCTCTCTGGTGGTTTTAGGTCCATTTAAAACCTATTTTTGCTACTTCTCTGTAGTAGTTTTTAGGTTCTGCCTGTGGTCGTTGAGGCTTTATCTTTCTTTCTTTGTACTTGGGTTTCGGGGTCCCATCAAAACCTGATTTTACCTTAATCTAAAAATAAACCTTTAATTTGTTGATTAGTATAGTTAATATATGATTTTTATTGCTTTTATTTTGAGCTTTATAACATATACTAAAATGAAATAGTAACTTTGTTGATTAGAGTACACATTGTGAGAACTATATAACATATTTCATTGCATTGTGGATATGTATGTGCTAGTGTTTGCATCATTAGTGGATGTTTATGATGAATCAAACTAACTACCTACTTATTTCAAGGTAGATGCGGGATAGGTCCCACCCTCATAACTTGATGAGGGAGAGCATCATCAGAGAGGATCGGCTAAATGGAATGATTGGGAGAATATTAGTGGAAAAGGCTAGTGACCCTACACACATGCACAGTAGATTTTAAATGATATTTGCATCAAAATGATAGTACATATGATTTGTGATTATATTTGTATGTGTGTATTTTTTTTCATAAGATTCCTTTATTATAACTGATTTGATTTTTAAATTTAAAACAAGAAAATAATTATTAATTGCTAAAAAGATATTATTATTTTTAGATATGATTATATTGTAAATAAAAGGCAATTAATAACTTAAATAGATATTATTTGAATATATAATTCTCATATAAATATTACTTGCATCAAAATAAAGCTATCTTAATATTCTAACTTTGAGTTAATGCAATCAAAAGTTAATCTTGAAATTTTTGTAGAATTCACATTTAAAATAGATAATATATTTTGGTAAACTTAACCATAAGTTAAGTTAATGAACTAGGACATAGAATTTAAACAAACAAATTAAAAATATTTTAAATATAAAATTAGGGAAGTTGAGTAAACAAGATAATATAACATGCATATATATATATATATATATATATATATATATATATATATCATGCAAGGGGTGGTCACAACAAGGGAAAAAGAGAAGAAGAGAAGTGAGTTTATAAATAAGGGATAATTTATGGATTTTAGATAGACACGCATGAGAGAAGTAAAGCATTGGAGAAAAAGATAAGGAAATCAAGGAAAACGCATATCTGCATGTCAGTTTTTCAATTATTTTACAAATGGTTTAAATAATCTTTTATGCATATGTTTTACCTCTAGTAGACCTATGTGTAGCTTTGAATTAGAACTGTGTTGAATTTGTTATGAGAGACATGTGCCTAGCCATTCTATGACTGCATGTTGTTTCTTTGGTATGTGTTTTAATTCACTAAAGACCTGAGTTTTAAACTTTCATATACCTACATATTATTAATTTATAATAAACATAAACTAATTGATACTATGCCCAACTAGGATTAGACAACATTTCATAGTAATTTATAGCATGTGGTATAACTATTAATGATTGTATCTAGTATTTGGAAACCTACATTATGCTAACTAAGGCTGCATTATTATTATTTATTGGTATCATACCACTCTAAAACTGCATCTTCAATCCTTTATAATTGTGTTTCCATTACAAACCCCAGCGTAATAATTATTCTTAAACTTGCATTTTGATTACCAAGATCTACATCTAAATTCTCATTACCTATTAGTAGTATTTTAATAAATAACCTCCTTATTATCCTCAGTGGACCTTTTTTTACTTTGATAGAGCTTGTAGTGTGGTCTCTTTAGCCTACGTAGTGACTATTATAATGATGTGTCCCTCTTTTTTAGCATATGATACCAATTGACCAACATAGTTTTATTGATGAGGATGCATTCTATATGTGTAAAGTGGTATGAATACTCTCTTAAACATACATTGAATATTTAATAAAAAACTAAAGTATTTCTTTTATAAATCATTGATTATCACAATGAAATAGTTGTATTTTAAGATAATTTGTTGAGCTGTCAAAATGATATGGTTGTGTTTAAATAAAGTGGAGTAGCTTTAAATTTGTAATTTTTTAGATAGATATATTAAAACTCTTTGTCTGCAATTAAAATTCCATGCCTTTAACTTATAATACAACATATAGATAAAAAGGAACACAATAATTATTAAAACTCCCAGTAAATAATTCATTCACTGAGTTTAACATAAAGAATGATGTGAATAAAAATAAAATGATGTGTTCAAACCTAAATCATTGTGCATGCAAATTGGAATGTGTAGTGCTAATTTTGGAACATTAAGACCCTATTGTCAAACACTAAATCATCTATGTTGAGTGTTATGTATATAAACATTCAAAACCATGAGTATTTTTATTGAGGCACCAAGTCATATGTATATGAAGGTTGAGTTTATATATTAAAAATATTGAATTTATTTTGAAAACTGTTGAGTTAAATTTAATAAAAGTGATGAGTCTATAAATTAATTAGCCAAGTTTAAGAGAGATAATAGTTGAGTCTTTTAAAATAAAAGAAATTTTGATTTATCTTTAATATAAGATCGAATGTTCAATGAAATTTTATTTTGCCTCATATTTCCATATTGCGGTTAGTTGAATTGTAACTCAAATGGTTAAATGTAATCATCATGAGAACTTATTTTGAGTTGGAATATTTTCCTTGTATTGCCCCTTTGTTTAGTAATCAATGTTTGAATATTTTGTATACCCAGTTCAAGAAGAATTTAGTAAAATGTTAAAATATCAAATATTAAATGTTAAATGTTAATAATAGAATGTTGAGTTAGTAATTGTCATGTTTTTAAAGCTATTAATGATTACCTGATTATTAAATACATGAAAAGGTACTATGTTGATAATGATTGATGAAACCATGATAGTACATTGGTCAAAATTCATTTAATAATTGAACTTTGTAGTTTATATTTATATTTAGTATGTATCTTTGAGAATAACTAAATTATAAGGGTACTCCTAAAACCATATATTTCATAGGTGCATTAGATACTATGACTTTATCTAAACTAATATTTTGGTGGTGAGTTATAATGAAGCAGGAAACTCCAACCATTGAAAACCTCCCTCAAGTTATGTTCATACAAAGTATAACTTACATTATAGTGTAATATGGTGTGATCATATTTTGAGTAGAGTACTCATGAGCTATGATTGTGTGGGATGTCATAGATTTTTATAGTATGAAAGGTACTTGGATGGTACATATTGTATTTTTTATATCTAGACCCACAATTACATAAATATATAGGTGTTGGTTGTTACTTGAATAGTAAGTGTTGTAATATTTGGTACGATATCATTTAGGTATGCATATAACCATTTGAGTATAATTGAATGATTAAGTTAGAATTTTATGTGTCTATATGACTTGATTTATTATTTATACTTGATTGATTAAAAGTGTATGCTTCTATTTATCTATTACTAATTTGTAGGACTAAATGTGGGAAACTAGTAGTCATGCCTAAGAACACCAAACTAAGATGATATGGGTTGTCTTGAGGTTAAGTTACTTGGATCTTATTGAAATAGTGTATAGTTTAATGTGTGTTTTACCCATGTGGTATAAATAGTGGTCTCATTTCTAGTTTGGGATTGATTTTAAGGTAAGACCCATTCATACATAGATGATTATGTGTATATCTTGGTTTCTCCTTATTTAGCATATGATGTGATATTTTTACTAAGAGAATTAAATATGTATGAGTCTTTGAGTTATATACTATGATATATATGTTTATTTTATAAATTGTATTGATGATACTAATAGGTAGTGAGATGAATTCCACTAGCCAAGGTAATACCACCAATAGATAATCCGATCAAGTGGTGTGTTATGAAATTGACCAATCTAAATGATCGTATGAAAACTTTGGCCAAAGTAATGTTTGATATAAATTATCATTCCATATGTTTGATTTAAATGTTGTGTGATATCATGTTAGAATGTATTTATTTATAGTACACTACATATTCTTAGAAATCTTATAGCACATGGGGTAGTAGCACATCTCACTAGATTATCACACCATTCTATCTACCTATCCTTGAAGGGAGGGCCATTTCTTGATAGGAGATTATGCAGGGGATTATTGATCCATGGTTGGTGTGGTAAAATAATCAGATGATGCTCTCCCTCCTCCACTGTAGTACTACCTAGAGCTAACACTTTAGATTATTGGTGATACATGAGTTAGTTCAACTCTAGATTTGGAGAGTTTGGTATATGTTTATTGTATTAGGATATATGCCAAAAGGGATGTAATTGTATTATGTATTTATATATTTAAATAAGAGTTATTATATTTTGAGACTAGCTATTGCTATGTCCTGTGGTATTTACTTTCCTTGGAGTTGTATAAGAATAATATTGTATGCAATATTTAAGGTAGAAGTACTATTATTCTTGGTTATGATGTAGACATGTGGAATTTTTTTTTTTATGGATTTAATGTCAAGTGTTAAAAAAAATTGTTGCATTTTCTAAGTACAACTTGAGGGGTTGTTACATGCATAAGGCATAATGAGTATTGGTAAGGACACTGCTTCAGATTTTAATATATTTAAAATCTTGATGGGATTGTGAAATTTGTAACTACTATCATAAGAATTGAAAATTTTTGTAGTAATGTTCTCCTCTCAATAAGAGGGATGCTTAACTAAGAACTACCTCTCTATCTAAATTTTTTATTTAGATAGTCAAGATTGTTAAATCTACCTATCTTACATAAGCTAACAACTTAAAAAAGTGTGTTTGGAAGGTAAATAAAACTTTTTTTTGGAATTTATTGATTTGTGGAAAATTCATTTCCATGGTTGGTAATGTTGCTTTGCCATAAAGACTTAAAAGTCAGACCAATATGTGTGGCTGAATTTTAAATAGTCTATTTAGAGCTATGTTAAGATGGTGATATATCATCAATATATGCTAAATAAGAATAATCTTGGAGATATTAGAGATTTTTTTATGTCTATAATATCTATTTTTGGCTATTAGTTAATGATCTATGCATCATAAACATGGAACTGTATCCCAAATTAAGGTATGTGTTTGGCCATCTAATGCTATAATGACTTAGATAACTCTTTATTATTCTTCTAGTGTCGTATAATGACATGTGGTCTAATAAGACATTTTTTTTGGATTGGATAAAGGAAAAACATTTCTTTAATTATGATTTAGGATGGGAATAAAAAATATATCTTACTTGGATGGTGTATTGCATCCTCTCGCTTTATTGTTATGTAAGCTGATGGTTTTTCTAATTAATCTTATAGTTAAGTTATGCAAGTGCACATAAGACTTAATATTAGTTGGTATATTTTTTTTTAAATACCACGGGTATCCACCTTTGCTAAAAGATAGTTTGTTAATGGTTGAGTATTAGAACTTATGTAAAGAGTGTGATTAAGTCCTCATGGACAGCCAAGTCTTTGATTGTTTATAGAGTCGTCAAGATGACTCTTTTCTAAGAGGGGGAGGATGTTATGATCCTACCCTTGTTATACCTTATATTAATGCTTAAACATTTATATATCATATTTATAGTTGATTGTTGCACTTCTTTAGTTGGATTGTGTTATTAGATTTTGATACTATGATACTTGATTGTAGGTTGATGCATATATCATGTTTTAAATTTTGCATTTGATGATGTATGGATTACTTGATATAATTAATATTTTATTATGTTTATTTATTTTTTATCAATTTTTTATTAGATACTATTGATGTGTACACTTTGTGGTTGCAAGTGTTGATTATGAGCTAGGTTAAATGCTGACATCATCATTTGGGGTAGCAGAGTGATTCTAAGTAGTCAAATGAATTCTAACAAGTATCCATGTATTCTTGGTTAATCTCATGTCATTGGATAGTCTTGTTGGTCATTTATATAGTAGCATTTTATTTCTTGATTTATCACATTTTATTTCATGCATGGTCACTTTTTGCTTTTGATATCCTATCTTTCTACTGGTTATTTTCTACGTGGTTGCTTGGTGTTAAAACCGTCAACTCAAACTTCTTATTTTCTCTCTCCTTTAAATATTCCTTGCCACCCTAACCTTGTTGGACTCACCCTTGCTAAACATAGACTCCCTAATAGACTTACCTAGACCTACCCCCCATGACACCTCCTCCCACATGATTTATTACCCTAGTGACTTGATAATCATTAGTGGCCTGATTAATTGGTCATTGTAGCATTTAAATATTTAAATGTAATTTTAAATAATATCTATTTTTATTATTTTTAATTATTCATGGCTCAAGTTTTGGGAGAGGTCATTAATGACCATTACATTTATGAGTTTTGGTGGGGGAGTTGGTCGATGGATTTGGGGAAGATTTTTTTCTCTCTGCATTGAATGAGAAATGGAATGGGGAGTATGGTGAGTTGGATGGGAAGGAAAGTGGATGGGGTGGGTAGATGGGTTATGACTGGGAGGAGATAAGAAGGGAGAGAAAGGGGATAATAATACATAGAGAATTTGTAGCTTTTGGATTTGGATTTTGAAACCTGGATGTTAGATTTTGGTCACATGGGTGATTTACACTGCTATAAAAAGGGTGGTATTTTCTAACTTGATTATTAACCCTACTAGCATTATATGAGTTTATTTCTCCCCTCTACATTAAACCAAGTGAGCCATTCGATTTACAGGCTGGTTATCCTTCCTTGGAATGAATAATAAGTTTTTGACATTATCCTTTTTGCATATAAACTTGTAAAAGGGGGTCAAATATGCGATCCACTTTCATAAATGTTGTTTTAGTTATATTTTGGGTCTGGTGAATGCATCATTTGGTTGTGTATTTCCATTTTATTATGAAAACACCATGACCTCTCAGCATTGAACCTACTATTGCATTTATTTGACTATATGTGTGTGTGAATCAAAAACTCCTTTTGAGGGACACCATGGATATCTGATCTAGCTATGTTTGCATACATTCTATACTTTTAAATGTATGAAATGGGCTTTTATAAACCCTACATATACCATGAAGTGGTTATAATGATGCATCTTGGTCCCTTTATTTGATCCCTACATTCACTTTAAGGATTTTGTGTTGGTGTGTTATTTATTGTTCTATTTGATCTGTGTATATCCTTGTGGGTCATCATGCCATGTTTCTATTGGCTACACACACATAGGGATTCGATTCATGAAATAAAGCATAAAAATTGTTTTAGTTTCTATTAAAATATATAAGGCATTTTTTTCTCAGTTGTTATTATATATTTTTCCATTTTGAATAATTGATTTGGGTTTTATTAAATTATATTGTTAGAATTCTATTGTTAATATATATATATATATGTATGTATGTATATATATTCTTTCAATGAGAAAAATCAATTTGGGTCTTTAAAGTTTAAAAGAGTTGAGTTTTTAACAGTTGAGTTTCATATTTGATCTAAATTCATTTTGGGAGCAAATCTTGAATCGATTCTTCCATTGAATGATCTGATTTTCCATGGTGTTCTTAAATAGTCATTCTATTATAAATAATTTCATGTGTTTTTAATTTGGGGGTTTTCTTTGATATTAAATGATTTAGTTTTTATATGTTAGTCATGGTTTCCCTTGGAACATAAATTTATTAGGTCTTCATGTCAATGGATGGGTTAATTGTGCTTCCATAACTTATTGATTTTGCTATGAATTTATATGTATATAAACTTTTTCATTGAAGATTTTTGATAATGATACTTGAAGAGCATGATTTGATGTGGCTGTGTGAGGTTTTAATATGGATATTTGTGTACTTTATATTATGTTGTAACCTTGATAAATTGAGTGAAGTCTACTAGATTTTTATTCATATATATCAATTTAAGGGTTTGATTTTTAAAACCTACAAGTAGTTTTTTGCATGACTAATATATATATATATATATATATATATATATATATATATATATATATATATATATATATATATATATATATATATATATGATTCGTGGGAATCATATGATGTAGTAAGACCTCATGTTGAAATTATTGTTGCCATTTTTGAAACTTCTTGGAATTATTGGAGATTAAGATGAATGTGTTGACTGAGTGTTATATGTTGATTAGTTAGATTATTGGATCAATTCTTTAATTATAATCAATTCTTATTTTGAATGATTGCTTGAATATTTAATTATTTTTTTGGGAATTTTGCATGGTTGAGTCAAATAAATAGGTTAACTAGTTATATATTTATTTGGTTTTATTATGGGATTGTGGTTCGGTTGTGTATAACTATTGAGTTATATGTTTATACTCTCTATTATTTTTTTATGACTACATAAAGTGTATCCTTATTAGATCACCATTCCCATATTAGGCCTAAATAGTTAAGTATTATTTGGTATGCTTGTATGCCTAGGTTATAAATCTACAGTTAAGATAATATAGGTTGACCGTACACTTGGAAAGGTTCCAAGTTGGTTTTTCCAGAAGCTATGGAAATAGATTTAGTTATTAAATCCATTACTATATCCTTTGAGCAACCTGTAGTTGGTTATCCCCACTTCTGATTTATATCGACATTGAGTTAGTTATTTTCATCTCACCTTGGAATGGTGTTTGTTTATCATTCATTTATGTTATGTGGTTGTGTTCAGATGTTTAATAGTTTAAAATCTGACTTGTTCAAAACTCCCTTCTTGACCCTAGTTTCTAAAACCACCATCTTGCTAATGGTTGGGGTGGTAAGGGCCACTGATGGTTGAGCTCATAGGACTAGTTAGGAGGGTTTGTCTGATTCTATTTTTTGTTGCTCCATTCTTGGATGACCTCATGGATAAGTGTGATGTAATTGGTAATGTTTTATTATATATGTTGTTTATTTATCTCTAGCATAGATGTTATAATGTTTTCATATATCATGATTCTTATATGCAATTATAAATCTAAATTCATTTTGATATTATTTTGGTTACACTTGGAATTTTGGCATGCTAAACTTATCATTAGATAGGGACACTTCAAGAATAAGGAGTAAAGGCTTATAATGTTGATTATATGGTAAGATGTGGAGGTTTACTTTCAAATTTTGAATTTAATCATTTATACATACTTGGGTTTTATCCTAGATGGATATTTGATTATCATTACTAATGTTATATTAGTGTATTGCCTTGTTATCATCATTATAGAATATATGGTAATTAATTTTTAGCTTGATTTAGTGTGGCATTTATTCCTCATGCAATCTTATGGATCTTTTATATACATTCTCATGATATGAACTATCACGGTAACTTGAGTAGATATTTTCTTAATCCAATAGATCAATTATTTTGGTGCTTTAAGCATACTTGAGTTTATTGGTCTGAATTGTTAGCAAGTTAAAATCTTGACTGGAATGGATAGCCTTGTGGATTTATCTAAATATTTCCTTTGGATACATTTATATGTGCTCATTTTTTATATACGTTGAAATTAATCTTGGTGTAGCATGAGTACTTGGAATTATTATTTAGTTGGCTTCCAACTTGTGCATGGAATATAAAGACTCTTGGATGTTCCATCTTGTACATGATGTATATGAACAAGTTTAGTTGAGCTAGTTTCCATGCATAGGTGGAATCAAAATAGAATTATGCTTGCATACTTGGGATTTATAAGATTGCATATGAAAGTATATATGCTAGTATTAAATAATTCCTTAGCTGATTGATCATCATTCTTAAAGCTCAATTTAATTATATATTTGAAATGGATAGAAATTCTGAATTTATTTTATATTAAAGGCTACCTATTATGAGAGTAAGTTGATTTAAATGCTAGAATAAATTGTTAGCTTATGGAACAAGAAATTAACCCTTAATTATTATTAATGTGAAATAGTATTGTTGAAGGGTGAATTCTCTTTTGCTAGATGTTTATATACATGAATATGGTTGAATGTTTACATGTTGAATATCAATTTGATGATCTATGTATGCATATTATTTTATTCTCTTATTGGCTAAAATTGAATGCACATAATGGTGACATGGAATGTCTAAGTACTATTATTGTAAGAGTTCCATAAATAGAACATTTTATTTGGGTTCCACTCAATTAGAACTTGGCTAGAATTTTATTATTGAGTAGACATTGTTGTTGGTGTGAGATTGGTATGTGTATTTAATTCATTTGAAGCTTTGATGCTTATGCATGCTATAAACTGATTCATGTTGAAATCTATTATATGCATGAATAAATTATAATGGTACATATGATAAACATTCTACTCTACTATGTTTGGATATAATTATAAATATATTGTATGCATACATACTTTGTACTTGTCCTTATGTGAAATACATTACACAACCAGGTTTAAATACACTTGGTAAGATGTTGAATGAAACAAGGTTACTTCATAATTAAATTTCTTGGGTGTAGGATAGGATGATGTCTTAAATTTTAATCATTCTTAATAAATTTTTTATTATATGTATGGCTGAAAAATATTGAAGTAAGCATGGAAGTTGAATTAGCTAAATATGCCTCCCTTGCTTAAAACAATGGTTGAGTGAATAATTTATGTTATGGGAATATATATTTGGCTGAAATACACTTTGGTTGTATTTATTTCCCTTAATAATCATATCACTTTGGCATCGATTAAATTATTAACTACCACCATATCTTATCTATTAGATGATGAAGTTGATCATAGATTGTATCATCATTCATTATGTATATAGTGGAATTCATGCTTATTTATTAAATGACAAGTGAACTTAAGCTAGTATATTGGTAATGGTGTGGTGACCCTAAGCCATGAGGAATTGATAGCCTCGATTAGTAGCACTTTAGTAATTTCCTACATAGCTTTATTTTCATTCTATTTTGGCTTATGCTTTCTTTTATGTAAATAATATTTGTTGATGTATGCTTAAAGGAACTTAGCATAATTTGTCTATGTTCAACTTGATATAGGTTTCTATATATGATTAGCATGTTTGATATTTACCTAATTATTGTTTAGGAAAATGATTATATCTATTCCCATATTATGGACTTGTTATGACCCAATGATGACATAAGGTGTTTTAAGGATAACCTTGCTAGTTAATCTAGATTGACTTCTTGACCATCTACAAATGGAACCAAAACTCACTAAGGGAAGTAAGATACTTAGCGAGGGATAAGGACTTATACATAGTCCTAGGTGGAAGGATGAGTGCCACATATGGCACTTGGGACCTATCTATGTATGTGTATATCGATATACCCTGAACCCCATAAATACCCTAAAGGTAACTTGCTTCCCCATAGCATATTTTATGGGTAATTACCCCTAACTAATTATTAGGTTCACCTCTTTTGGTTTTGGTTTCACATACGTAAGTATGCTAAGTGAGTATCACTTGATTCAAACTAATTAATAGCATGGTTAAGCTAATAAATTTCCCATCGAACCCACTATATTGAATGTAAGATTTACAACTTATGGGCTAGTCAAAAATTATGTCTTCTATATTAGGCTATGGAATCCCATAAAATACTACAAAAAATAAGACAAAATATAAAAATGGTGATAAATGAATAAAATGGCATTATGAAATTTGGATGACCAAATTTCACTACAACAGGGTAGTTTTGATCAACCCTAAGAAAATGCTTAGTCTTGATATTCTCCTAGAAATAGGAGGGATATATGATCTCCTTGTCAACTTCTAAGTCTAAGTCTTAAGGCATGTAGGCTATATTAAATCTAATCACTTATTCTAATTTAAATCAAGAAAAATCAAGAATCTTTGACTTCTTTTTTGTCATCATGATCCATCCAAAAAAAATCATACTAGGGGACATGATTGAATTTATCATTTAGAATACTTTTTATCATTCCCATTACATCAAATGAGGGTTTGTAATGTAATGGTCTAAGAGTGATGTGGACCATATCTATGTCAATAGTTTTGGCTTTATACAATCTTGTGTAAGTGTACCTTCCAATAGTCATGGGGAAATGAGCCCCAAAATATTTATGCTTTGTAACCAAAAAGTTATGGGACTTCACAAGCTATCAAACTACTCCATCAGGGCCCACTTGTCATCAAAAAAAATTGGGAGCATATAGGAGTGGTTTCAAAACCAAAAAATTAATGTATGACAAGGTTATAAACTAAATATACCATCCTCCCAACCTTGTTATCATGATAGTAGCAACAATAGAGAAGCAAATATTATAAGGATCTTTCTCAAACATTTAAATGAAATACTATAAAAATGATTCATTTACCTAGTGTAAATGTTTGGCACTTTCTTTCAGGGTCAGTTGGTGATAGTAGTCACAGATACATTAGGAATACATCTCACCAACTATGTTCAACTTAGTATAGAATATTTTATATACCATTATGTATACCAAATATGATATCATGTAAAAAAATTGGTTTCAAGCACCACACCTAGCTACTTGTGGATTGAATCACAAATCAAATTGGCCTAGTTTACGTATTTTTTATTTGTGTGGATGATTTTCAAGTACTAAAACATCCACTCTTTATATTATTTTTCTCTAAGGTTTCCAACCACCCTATTTAGGAAGGTGATGATGTCATTGATCTCTATTTTGAAATCTTGTCAGGGGATAACTTTAGTAACATTTGTTGTAAAAGCCTTAGACTTTAAAATATAATGTTTTTTCATGGTCCTAGAGTAATCAAGAATGTTTTCATCCCAAAATTGATGCTTTAATTTTGGTGTAATTTGTATTAAAAACTCATGGTTTGGGATCCACAACATGTCCTCTATATATTCTACCCAAAGTCATATAGGTATTACCCTTTAGGGTTCTCAAATTCCATATTTTCCTTTTCATAATGGATTAAAAGGGTGAAAACCAATTTAGGACACTGTAATGAGGTTAGAAAGGTAGCAGCTTAAGGTGATCCACTATCATAGATGTTCTGCATCCAAATGGACTCCTGTACAACATTGACTCTCCTTCAGATGTTAGGCATATCTATATGTCCTAAGTTTGTATCTATGACTTTTTCCACATTTGACTCTAACCTTAATGAATGGGTAAATCTTACATATTAATACTTCATAGCTCCTCCTTTCTTCTTTGGTGTTTTAGACATCTATTGAGTAGATCAAAGGCAAAATGCTAAGGAAATCAGGAATTGATTTAGGCTTAAAAAATTAGAAACAGATGAGGTGGAATCAAGAAAAGTAGAAATAAGAGAATTTGGTGTAAATGATTGGGTATAACATGTTAGGTTTAAATGCATCAAAATTAGGTAAGTGTTAAGCAAGTGGTAGAGTCTAACATGCTAGGATTAAGAGCATCAAAATCTAGGAATTATTGAGCAAGTGGTAGAGTCTGATGTGCTAGGATTAAGAACCTAAAAATCAAGGATAAAATCCTAATAGAATAAATGAGAGGATAATAATAAAGGCAAGGATTCCAATAAGGTGAAGGAAAATAAATACATGACCAAGTATTTTTCCCAACATGGTGAGGAAGACAAAGTTTATGCAGTCTAAGAAAAAGTTTATAATGTTAGGTTGAAGGCTAAAACATGTAAGCACTTGGTTGACATTAGTATTAACCTTAAAGAAACCTTTTTTATAAAAACCATACTAAAAATTTAGTAAATAAAAAATTGAATCCAATAAATCCTCTAAAGTCACAACTATGGCTAAAAATTGAATGCTCCAGAACTCAAAATCAAAATGATTGGAATTAAGGAGGAATTTTTAATAAATAGTGGGGGTTAAAATACTCCTACACATGAAATATATGACCCTCATTAATGAGTATTCATTAGACTATGATCACTATTTCACTCAGTTTTTAGGTTTTGATGGCTAATTCATAGCCATTAGAGTCTGGTAATTTCAAACCAACCATCAAAGTTTGAACCCTACCAAGTAAGTGTCTAACTATGATAGAAACGCACATATAAGTATGAATTTCAATTAATTTTGATAATTTTCTTGGTCTTCCTCTTCTAGATTCAACTTTTTGGGAAGATTTTCAATGAGGCATTCCAATTTTATGAGTAATCAAATTTTGGGGACAATGTGCAGTAGAAAAGGCTCGATAACAGTACATCCTAGTGTAATTGATGTGTCCTAGTGAGTAGTATAATTGGTAATTTTTCAATTTTTAGTGAAATAGAATGACATATGAACCTATAATATTTTTGAGCTAGATTAAATATGTAATAAATATAAAAAACTATGTTTCAAATCCATACAAAATCAATGCAATGTATAATATTTTAACCCAAGTGTATATTTGAATCATGGAACTAAATTGGAGATTGTGAAAGTGTGGAGGTCATGTATTTATGACATGCCCCCATTAAAATATGGATATGCCTAATAAGCGTGTAAGTTTAGAGGTCATGTCTTTATGACATGCCCCCAATGAAATTTAGAAACTATGAAAAATGTGGAGGTCATGCTTTTATGGCATGCCCCCACTCATATGCCCCTCTTTTGAGGTGAGGGAAATAGAATCCAATAGGTGATTTTCCTCAAAATTAAATTTAGTCATATAATTTATGTATGAATCATGTATCATATAGGGATAACATGTCAAAGTAGATATATCAATGAAGCTCATAGTATATGGTCATATCAAGTTCTAAGATGCATGATATAGACCATGGTAATGTTTAAATAGTAATAACACAAGCTCAACAAACAATCAAGAACACACACAAGAGCACTCAATATAATTCAAAATAATGGTCGAAGGAGACCCCAAATAAGGAGCATTTTCAAATGCTACATAGTTAAAATGGAGTGACATATTCAAATGTTCAGTCAACATACAATGGCATAAGGGCCAACAATCAATGAACATATTCAAATGTTCTACAAATAAGATAATAATAAGCAATATAATACACTCAAGGAAGTGAAAAATAGATAAATCATAGGTAACTAGCATAAGCATATCATATTAATCCTTACATATATGTGTTAGTAAAAACATTATGTAACATAGCATATCAAGTACATTATGAAAAATATGAGTATGGATATAGATGTGTAAGCATTATTAGATAAGATCAAACATGATAATGTATAAATTATCATAAAAGATATATAACCTATATTAATTGTGATCAATGAAGCAGATTCCCCTAATGTACTATATGGTGTGGGTAGAGGATGGGTCCAACATCTATAAGTGCATATATCATGTGTCTAGGTATCTTTTTATCACACTCAAAGATGCATGAAACACATACGTATATAAAAATGGAATGATATGCTATCTACTAACATAAAAAAAACAACCTAGATTCCAAGGATCTAATAAACATGGGAGTGTTAAATAAAACATGGAAATGTTGAATATTTTTATATTTTTTATGTATTTTAATGTTCTTTTATTTTTTAATATTCAATTTTTTTTGTATTTTTGGAATATTTGAAAATAAAATGCTATCATATGATCCCATCTAAGGGATGATCATAAGTGTCTCTAAAATTAGAATATAGTATATTAAATTGGTGGTATTACTAAGGAGCATGTATAGGTGTCATATCTATATCTTATTAATCTATGGTATTATGTGTACATTTAATAGGAATTTGTGGTCATGAAGAACCAATAGGAGTAGGGTTTTTTGGAACCCATGGTTTAGTGCTTTGTGCTTTATTTGGAGTATCTATAATTAAAACATGTTTAGTTATTCCAGGTAAGTGAGTATGATGTGTAAGAGCATATGAAGATTTTATGGAATCCATTATATATTTATAGTGCAAAGGCCTCTCAAGTATGGAATGAATAGGATAGGGGATTGTCTATTTCTTACCCTTTTATTAAATATATAAACTTAATATCTTTGATAATTAGTTATCTTGGTATAAATTTATCTTGTTCAAGTGGATGTTCATATGGAATTTCAAGAACTGTGACTACCCTATTGGTAAGAATGTATTTAATACACCCATACACTATGGAAGGTACTACATGAATTTTATGTATCCAAGGTGATCCCAATAACATATCAAATACTCTTGTATATGATATAACTGAAAATATGGTAACCACATGTGTTGGACCAACTTGTAAAAGTAAATCAATCTCACCAATAATATGTTATGATGTCACATAGAATACTCTGACACTTTTGATTAAAGGGTATAAATCACCATGTGTATATCCCAAATGTGTAAGTAATAAAATGGTACACATGTTCTCACTAGCACAATTTTTTATCATAACAGTATGTATAGGTTGATGGTCAAGGTATGTTCAAATAAATAATAAATGAATATGTGAGTCATCATCCACTATTTCACTATCATAAAATGTAATAGAAGGTCTTTGAACCATAATAATTATTGTGCATGTGTAAGTGCCCAAAATCCCATCTAATGGATGCCCATAATGTGATGGAGGAGGATGTGCATTATATGCCATTTTCACTTTTGGATCTTCATTAGAATGATATTGTAAAGGATTGTTAGATATTTTTATATTATAGTGATCACTAGGTTGTGAACTTGAATCCTTTGGATGATCAAGATCATCAAATGTAATCTTTTGGTCATCAATAAGGTCTTGATGTTAGTGAGTGAATGCAAAAACCATACTACTTTTTTAAATATAATTTCCATGTGGATAGAATTATGGTTTCCTTCTATTGTATAGTTGTTTTACATTGTTTCATGGTTAATAATCTATTTTGGTATTGGCAGCATTACAAGGAAATAGAATATGGGTTGGCACATATGTGTGCTAAATATGGATTTAGAGGTTAAGAATGATAAAAAATTATAATATATGTATTCTTTTAGTTTGTAATATAACGAGTTTAATTTCTTCATAATTGATAGTATATTGTAGAGTATTTTGATCTTAATGAGAAGTATTTTAATAAAGCTCTTCGCTCAGATTATATGCATATATATGTATGATCAGTGTTTTCATTGTTATGATTAAGTATGAAGCATACTTAATTGATTATTTAATATGATTTTCTTGTGTTATTTTTTGAGTTATATAATTATACATATAGAATGTATGTGATGTTTAAATCCTTTCATTATAAGCTTTGTTAGTATTTGACTAGATCTATTTGTTGCACAATTGTATTCTCAAAAGTTAAATATCTGTGATTTCAATCTAGATGTAGAAAACACTTAATTTTCTATAAATTTCTGTAAGTTATTCTTGATATCATATGGTTATCCCTAAAATTAGCATATTCTATATAAATCTAATAACCACTGTTAACAATGGTGCAATGAGCATGGATCTCATCAACCAAGGAGATGTTGTGATGGCTACCTAGTCAAAGATAGGTAGAAAGTTGGTTGGAGTAAAAGAATAATATTTTCATAAAAGAATAAGCATAAATGATAGGGTGTAGTATGAAATAAATCATACAATGACATATCTATGGTGAGATCTATGAGATATTTTGTTATGAATTACCTTGGCTATTATCTAGGTGGTTTGCTATATTGGAATTCCATTGTTTTTAATTTAGAGCTATTGTTGTTATTTCATGGACTAAAGAGAAGATAGAGTGGTTACAAAACCTAGATACTAGTTGGATGTGTGTGATCTATCATTGGGTAACTTCTACCATTGATGGATACACCATGGAGTTTACAGTATAGGGGTATATATATTTCAAGAGGGAAAAAGATCTATTTGTTAGAGGTATTAGAGGTAAATTTTTATAGTAAATTATTTTATTGATCAAGATGTTAGTTGTGGAAAATTCAATGGTTCCTATCCCTTTTAGTATGGATTAGTCACTTTAGGTAGCATGGGGATGTGTGTGACTAAAGGGTGAATGGTGAAGAGATGAGAAGGTAGGGATTGAATGTGAATTCATAATGGAGAACCAAAAGGAGAAGAATTAGAAAAAGGCTCTAGAATTAGAAAGAGAGCTACAATAATAGAAAATATGGAATAAATAGGGGGATATCTGAGAAGCTATGTTTAGGAGTAGTATCATAGAAGATTAGAGTGAGAGTAGTGGAAAAGGATAAGAGATAAGAGATAAGAGAAGGGTAAAGGATCCTAGGTAGAGTGAAGAGAGAGAAAGAGAAAGCAATAAAGAATAAGTGAGAGAACATGAGGGATAAATTAGTGTAGAAGTAAATTATGTAGTTATAATCTTGTAGGCTTACATAGGGATATTCCATAGAAGAGAAGAAAGATTACCGTATAGTCACAGACATAGCATATGTTCAATTTTTGAGAAATTCATTTTTGGAGGTATCAATCATTCACCATGGGAGCACACATCCCCTGATCCCATTTTTATTCAAAACCATAGAAGTTCCCATAACACCTTAGAAGACAAAGATTGGTAAGGTCCTATCATAGAATAAATTCATAGGGGAACTAGTAAAATACATGAGGAAGCATGTTGTGAAGTTAATCATAGTTTTTATAAGCAATAGAAGAAGAATATAAAAACATTTTTATTGAAATAAATAAATCCCCTAATTTTTTACAAGTGAAATCATTTATCACCCTAATTGAAATATTAAAAGAAGAGGATGATGATGCAAACACATCTAAAACTACTTCATAATCAACAACATAAGTAGAAACATAGCAGGTGATGCCATCGTATAAATTACCACCAAGATTTCAAAATCTATAGATGTTAGTTACCTAGAAACTATTTTTGATACCTATGATAAGCCTCAATAATATATCCTAGTTGGGGGCTATGATTCATCTAGCTTAGTATAATAGGTCTACAGACCTAGAAAATTACCTACCCACTTGCACCATGAAGTGGTAGGCTAAATTAATTATTTATGAAGTGGTAATGAAGTGTGATTTGATTGTATTTTTGAGAAATCATGCACTATAATTAATATTACATAAGGATACCAATGTTATAAGAGGTAAAAAACATTTTAATGATAGATTTTATGATTAAGAAATGTTCTAGCCAAACTATTCAAAATTTGAAAGAAATTTGGTAAGGAGAAAAAGCATCTGGAAATGACTATGATCATATTTTTTTTAATGTTATGAATAAAATAGAGTTTGAATTAGAAGATAAGGATAAAGAAACATGGTTTGTATAAGGATTGAGGATAAGAATATGGTTTTCCATTATGTAGACCTAGTTTGGAAATAAGGCATATGAACGAGTAGATATGATAAGGGTTGAATTGATCAAAGACTATGGTGATGCTATGAATTCAACTTCCTTAATAGAGAATACTTTGTAAAAATTCTTGAAAAAATTGGATCAGTATAAAGGAAAAGGAGATAAGTATAAATCAGCTCTGTGTTGTATAGATTGCATCCAAGTAGGACATCATATGAATGAGTGTCCTAGAATAAAAACATAGTTCTATGAAATTTGTATAGTGGTAGGGCATGAAACCTCTCATTGTCATCTCCTCAAATATTATGTGCAACATCCATAGTCTTTTTATTGTAACTTATACAAATCTCACAATCACAATGAATAAATTTGTAGATCACTTCAAGAGCTCAAAGAAGATATTACAAAGAATGTTTTTATAGTCTCTACATAGAAGATAGCTACGATGACCCCAGTAGTTCATAGTCTTAAAATTATCATGATAGGAGAAACCCAATTAGGTGCACATTAGATAGTATAGGAACCATAGTATCAATTCTAAGGTGCAATAAACTAGATAGCACCTTCTCAAATTTGGACACTCTAGTCGCACAATATAAATCTTCTACCTCTTTGAATACTATAATTCTGCAAGCATATCAGGCAAGTTGGGCACCATTGCTTCCATAGTACCAATATATTGGGTATGATGGCCTCTAAAAAACAAAATGGTGGAATTCCCTATAGGTTTCTAGAAACATTGGGCCTCAATAATCAAGTGGTTGGGTATTTTAAACCAATCAAGGAGGATTTAGAGGAGGTAGAGGAGGATATTGAGGTAGTGCATAAGGAAGAAGGAAATTAATCCTTAGATGGGTTCAATACAATATTGTTTATGAAAAGAGTTTAACCATATATAAATAAAATATCCTATGAACCCCCAATGGTAATCCCATTATGCTTATTATAGGACTTCAGAATAGCATGACAGAAGATTGTATGATCTTAGAGAAATAATGCACAGAGAAGGTTGTATAGAATGTGAATATGGTTAACACTCAACCTTGAAGAGATGTCTTACAATTTGTTACATTGCAACAACATGAGGAACAAGGATTACCACTTTTGGAGATGACAAAGGATCATTGGATAAGGAAAGATCCACCAAATAAGTAACTTGAACTCACTACTAAGAAAAGATTAATGTGTGAAGTTGTCCAGATTTTGAATATGATTTAATAGTAGAAGACTATAGAAGATGGTGATACGACTACTGATATGAAGATATATGGATAAATAGTTCAAATTCTGAGAAAATATGGTGTTGTCACTACTTTGATAGATCTCATGAAGTTACTCAATACCCTATGAAATGAAGACATTTCATAAAACATCACCAACCTACTACATAATATTTTATAATGTGCACATAAAGGCTAAAATAGAGTGATAGAATGATCTAGTATGTTAAGATTAAAAAACCTTGGTATGTTGATTCTATAATGGATATTGAGATCATAGGGTGTGAGATACCCAATTCATTATTTAATTTTGGAAGCACCATCAATATGGTTCCTAAATCCATGTGGGTTGTTATTAGGTAACATATATTAAGTTATAGCCCTATCACACTAAGCCTTGTAGATTAAGGATGAGTTGAACCTATCAGTCACCTTGAGGACATTGAAATCAAGGTCATAGAGCTAAGCCTACATGGTGATTTTAAATTCATCGATATGAAGAAAGATGAGACCCTTTCAAAGTCATTAATATCAAGACGGATAAGACTCATTATCATGTGTTGATAGGTAAAAAATGGGCATATGATGGTCACATGACCATAAACACAATCATTAACTAATTATAAGCCTACTAGGGAAGAAAGATTATCATAATTTTGTTAAGCAAATATGGTCATAAACCATATTGTCTTCCTAAGGAGCTAGATTCACCATATATTAGTGCATACAGTCATTAGATGAAAGTGAATCTAGAGGAAAATCAGCAAGCCCTATGAGCCAATAATTACAATTTTTTTAATAATAGCACTAGTTCCCAAAGTTAAATTTATGCATAGAAGAGTTATCTCACAAACTTGTTCTATATTATATAGATATTCCATAGACTAAAGTGGAGGATGTGTGATCTATGTCCATAACATCCCCAACTTGATCAAATATAGAATTCGTGTATCAAATGGGTCATATAGACAAAGATTACATAGAACCCATGCTAGAAGGCATTCTACCATGGGATATAGCTTCATCAATAAGTGGAGACTTAGATATGCACATTCTCAATTGTTCTAAGGGATATTATGAGGTACATCCTCTATGGATGGTTTTTACAATAGAGTATAGTATACCTTAGTACTTCACCACTAAGGATGTTGGTCAATTTATCCTATGATTCCATTAGAATGTAAGAGAATTGGTGATATAAATTATGAACTTAAGGAAGTTGCTAAAAATGGTAGTCTATCCACCAGAATGAGTAGTTTGTGTTGGGATGAAGCATGAAAAAGTATTATATCTAGGTTCTAATTACCAAAAACAATTACAAAATAATGTCCAGTATTATATGAGGGAAATTATCCAAAACTTCACATTTATCATTATATTGAAGTATGAATTGTAGAAGTTGTGGCCCCAAAATATTGGGTACATGTCTTTAGATAAACCTTGGATGTTCTCCTACTAACTTGGTACATACATTAGGAGTGCAGGTAGGAAACAAAGCATTAGGTAAACGTTTAAAGTGATTTTATTTAGACATTCATCTTTGAGGATGAGAACACTTTGACACACAAGTCATTCCACAAATTAAAAAAAAATTATGCCAAAGATGGGTTAAAGACTTTGACAGTGGAGTAAAATCTTCTTCATATAAAGTGTAGCCTATGATATGAATAATGCCTTATAGGAATATAAAATAGAAAAGGGGAAGGAACAAGTCCTTATTCAACCATGTCATATGATATAAGATTAGTATGGGTGGACACCGATGTGGATAATGATGATGTTTTAGATTAAGGTAAAAACAGGTTTTGAAGGGGCCCCGAAACCCTATTACAGAAACAAGAAAGATAAAGCGTTAACAAGCACGAGGAAAAACATTCCTAAAACCTACTAAAAAGTAGAAACAGCCTAAGGTTATTCAGGGACAACCTCTATATTCATTGTACATTCAGCCCCCTAATTTCCAAATAATGATTTAATAACTATTTTTTAGGGGTAAAATCCAAAATTGTTGCCTGCCTCCCATCAGCTATATTCTGCTTGCCTTCTAGCTCTTTGATTTTCCTTATGGGTCTTCTTCCAAGTTTATCTGGATAGCCAACATCCAGTTTCACTTTTGAATTATGCTCTTCTCTTTTTCCAGGTTTATCTAGAATAGAAACAAGGTGTTTCGCCTTCATTGGCTGATCTTTTTTGCTACTTTTGGTTTCTATTCCCTTAGTATTAGTCTTCTTTTCAGCCCTTTTCCTTTGGTTTGGAAAATGTTTTAAATTTTCTCCATTACCACTCACAGGAAGCTCTTCCAGAGGTGATTCATTTTCAGCCTGAATCTCCTTTGGCTGAGAAAGAGGAGGATCTCTCACCTCTAATTTATTTCCTGTTTCAGCTGAGATTTCTCCATCCTCTAGCACTACTTTGCCTTCTGCCTCTCTCCATCGATCCTCTACCCTTTGGTAAAGGATGATTTGCTTTGATAAAACTGTCAAATCTTCTTTGCTCTATGTGGGTAATATGGTTTCTGATTGCCATCCATTTCCTTTTGTCTCAGAATTATCTTTCTCAAGAGAGATCTCTGTATCAACCTCAGGAAGTGGGCCTTTAGGATCTTCAAAATACAACTCTTTACCCTCCTCAGCATTTAAATCTTTAGTTTCTTCATTATCCATTTGTTCTTGTCCCTTATCCTCTTTGGGTTTCCAAACTTTCTTTAGCTGGACCATGGACTTTTTCCCATCCAAAACACCATTAAGATGAGTTTTGCTTCTGGATGGACAATTTTTTACCCAATGCCCCTGTTTCTTACAAGCATAGCAAGAGTTGGGTAGATCTTCAAAAAATATTCCTTGAGACTTTTTACCAAACTTGGAGATTAGATCCACTTTTTCTGGGAGCTTATTTAAATATGCCACTCTAACATACATCCTGGTAGTTTGAAGTTTGGTTTTGGTTGCCGTAGCCTTGTTCAAAGCCACAAGTTCCCCAAAAGAACTGGCTATTCCTTTGAAAATGTCCTCATGCCAAAACTCTAAAGGGAGTCTAGGGAGTCTAACCCAGATGGGAGTTGTTAAGAAAAAAGAGTCAGAGAAATCCATATTCAACTCCCATTTTTTGATAGTAAGAGAGCATTTTCCAAACGTCCATGGTCCTCCACACAGAACCATATTCATGTCTTCTTTACAGTTGAAGGTAAAAGAATAGAAGCCATTCAGCATAGGTGCAATAACTATCTCTCCTTGAATGACCCATTTCCTTTTAACCATTTTTGTAAGAGATTCAAGATCTGGTCTTGCTCCTAAAAATTTACCTACTAAGGTGAAATCCATGGAGGACACAGAAAAATCTATTAAAGGATCTAGAATAAAAACTTCATACTCACCTTTCTCACAGCATGTTTTTGCAGTCACCAGTGGGAAAGGGGATTTTCCAGTGGGTTTCTTGCCAAACAGAGATGACCACATCCTTTGTTCAGAATACCCTACCTTCAACCCTTCTGAGGATTTTTCCTTTTTAAAGTCGCCTTTGTTTTTCTCGTTCTCAATTTCCTGCTTCAACTGGGAACCACGAAATCCACAAAAAGGGTCATTTCCAAAAAAATAATTTCCATTTTTTACATCAACCACAAATTTTGATCCATTATTCTTCTCAACCCCTCCTCCATTCCTTCCGGGGTCTGTCCCTCCTGTCTTCTTCTCCACCACCTGTTCAGCAATATCCAAGTCTAGAAGAGCAGCTCGCATACCTGCAGAATCAAATTCTGGGGATGCGCCCCACATGCCCACTAGGGACACACCTAGCATGCCCACTGGGGTTGCGTCCAGCGTGTGCAGTTAGCGTTCAGATTTCCCAACGCGCAGTTATAACAATAGGCTAGTGGAGGATTGATTTTCACCTAATTTTGGTGGGAATAATAATATGATGATGTTGATGATATCTCTTCAGCTTATTTATTTTAGCCAAAATATGAATAAAAACCACTCCTATCACCTATCATAGATCAATAAAAATAAGAAAAGTTATGGCACCTAAATATACCAAAATGAAAATTTTAGCAAATATTGTGTGACTCAATCCTCATAGAAGAATATAATATTTATCATGAACCACTAAAGTAATATGTGGGAAATTTTTGGCCAATTTTGGGCTACATACAAAGCTTTGCCTAAATAATTAAGTGTTCTGGAAGTCCTGGAGTAGAGTGAGAAGCTGAGTAGAGTTCTTATTGAATGAATGATCAAATAGCTTGGAAATGGGTCTAGAATTGTAAATTAAGGGTTTCCAATAGGTCTCCATGGTGTTCATATCATTAATAGGGAATTAAATAGGCTTGCACAAGTTCTCAAAGACTTTTCAAATCTTTGACAGATCAAAGGATGATTAGCACAATCCTAGAGTAACTAGACTATCATGGCACATCAGGAAAACATGAACAAGATAGTTCACATATGCATTTTTATAAGTATGATTAGGAAACCTATCAATGAAAAAGGATCACATAGAGATAATTTTTTTCATGCCTTGAGTACCCTCTATAAATTTGGGGTCTTGACAATTTTTCTATATCAAGATATAAGCCTTAAAAGTTAAACTAGTAGAGTAAGACATACACACAGACATCAAATTTAAGCCACAAGAAGTAGTCATTTGAGTTAAAATATTTTGAAGGGATATTGAGGATAAACATAGAGTTGACAAGTGTCAAGATCAAGAAATCTTAGATTATATCTAATGGTGTATGGGTGAGGATAGATTCAGTGGGTCTAGACAGATCAATAGGGTACGTTTAATCATATAAATGAAGATCGACAATGAGTGAGAATTTAACAAGTTAGCAACTCCCTAAGCTGAACATCGATCTATCAAGTTTCATGATTGTGGTATAGTCTTGAGTAAATAAATAGTGCATGTTTAAACCTTGCAAAAGTATATCAACAACATGGATCGAAGTCAAAGAGTTAATGACCTAAGGTTGAACACAAGGCTGCTACATGGCATAAGCATGTTAACCAATTAAGGTTTGACATAACACCCATATAAATAATGTGGGGATGATAAATTTCATGATAAAAGAACCCAAATCAAGATTGATGGTTGATATTAAAATTTGAATCTAGGAGACTTCAAGTGCAGAGCAAATATGACCCAGGTCAAACTAAGGTAAATATTTTAAAGGGAATATGTCAGCATTAGGGTTTTAGTCGAGCACCATTAAGTATAAAACATAGTCATATATTCAATATCATCAATGTTGAAGTTACATCACTATTAAAGCATAGTCTTGACCTCTGGTTTGAAGATTTAAAACATACAAGGCCTATTTTTTTGGGGTTGCAATGTTGTTTTATGACTATGATCATTGATCTTTAAAGAATATCTATGTATATAATGATTCATTGGCTTCCATAAGGTTTAGAGGAAGAATAGGTTTATTTAAACCTAATATAATTCAAAAATGAGGCTATATAACCTGTAGGATTTTTCATTTACATGATAAATATAAGAAAACCAATAAATGGATTGGTTTTCATCTATAGTAAGACTTATGCTTAGATATTAAAGTAGGGGAAGATGTGTGATTATGGATAAGTGTCTTATACTTTAACATAGTCATGATCTCAATAAAAAGGTACCTATAAATGCTCAAAATAGACATAGTCATGGCTCTGTCAAATTCATGGTTAAATTGAAGGTAGATCATGGGCATAACTGCATGCAAGAAGTTGGTATTATATTTCATATGGAGAAAACTGGCTAGGTTATGCCCATGATCATACAACCAAAGAAGGTTGGTCAAATATGAATTTGTAGTGACTGTCATATTTTTAATGAGGCATGTGTGAACAATTTCTTTCTTATACCATTCACTAATGAATTTTTAAAAGATTTCATAGGCCATGAACTATATTCCTTTATAAATGGATTTAGTGGATATCATCAAATCTTGATCACAAAATAAGATAGATCCAAGACTAATTTTTTAATAGAGTGGGGTTCTTTAGCATATAATTTAATTCCATTTGGTTTGAAGAATGCACCTATGGTTTTATCTAGATCAGTAATCACTACATTTAATGACTTTATCCATGACTTTTTGGAGGTCTATCTAAATGATTGGGCAGTATTTTCATTATTTATAAATTATTTGTCTAAACTATTTATTTCAGCCAAAATGTGAATAAGAACCACTCCTATCACCTATCATAGATCAATCAAAATAAGAAAAGTTATGGCACCTAAATATACCAGAATGAAAAGTTTAGCAAATACTGTGTGACTCAATCCTCATAGAAGAATATAATATTTATCATGAACCACTAAAGTAATATGTGGGAAATTTTTGGCCAATTTTTGGCTACGTACAAAGCTTTGCCTAAATAGATAAGTGTTTTGGAAGTCATGGAGTAGAGTGAGAAGCTGAGTAGAGTTCTTATTGAATGAATGATCGAATAGCTTGGAAATGGGTCTAGAATTGTAAATGAAGGGTTTCCAATAGGTTTCCATGGTTTTCATATCATTAATAGGGAATTAAATAGGCTTTCACAAGGTCTCAAAGACTTTTCAAATCTTTGACATATCAAAGGATGATTAGCACAATCCTAGAGCAACTAGACTATCATGGCACATTAGGAAAACATCAACAAGATAGTTCACTTATGCATTTTTATAAGTATGATTAGGAAACCTATCAATGACAAAGGATCACATAGAGATGTTTTTTTCATGCCTTGAGTACCCTCTATAAATTTGGAGTCTTGATAAGTTTTCTATATTAAGATATAAGCATTCAAAGTTGAATTAGTAGAGTAAGACATGCACATAGACATCAAATTTAAGCCATAAGAAGTAGTCATTTGAGTTGAAATATTTTGAAGGGATATTGAGGATGAACATAGAGTTGACAAGTGTCAAGATCAATAAATCTTAGATCAGATCTAATGGTGTATGGGTGAGGATAGATTCAGTGGGTCTAGACAGATCAATAGGGTACGTTTAATCATATAAATGAAGATCAACAATGAGTGAGAATTTAACAAGTTAGCAACTCCCTAAGGTGAACATGGAGCTATAAAATTTCATGATTGTGGTATATTCTTGAGTAAATAAATAGTGCATGTTTAAACCTTACAAAAGTAGATCAACAACATAGATCAAAGTCATAGAGTTAATGACCTAAGGTTGAACACG
Organism: Torreya grandis; assembly: GCA_037957365.1. Lineage (NCBI taxonomy): Eukaryota > Viridiplantae > Streptophyta > Pinopsida > Cupressales > Taxaceae > Torreya > Torreya grandis. Next base: position 4,422,305 of record JARHVA010000591.1, read on the forward strand.
AGGTTGCTACATGGCATAAGCATGTTAACCAATTAAGGTTTGACATAAGACCCATAGAAATAATGTGGGGATGATAAGTTTCATGATCAAAGAACCCAAATCAATATCGATGGTTGATATTAAAATTTGAATCTAGGAGACTTCAAGTGCAGAGCAAATATGACCAAGGTCAAACTAGGGAAAATATTTTAAAGGGAATATGCCAACATTAGGGTTTTATTCGAGCACCATTAAGTATAAAACATAGTCATATATTCAATATCATCAATGTTGAAGTTCCATCACTATTAAAGCTTAGTCTTGACCTCTGGTTTGAAGATTTAAAACATACAAGGCCTATTGTTTTGGGGTTGCATTGTTGTTTTATGACTATGATCATTGTTCTTTAAAGAATATCTATGTATATAATGAGTCATTGGCTTCCACAAGGTTTAGAGGAAGAATGGGTTTGTTTAAACCTAATATAATTCAAAAATTAGGCTATATAGCCTGTAGGCCTTTTCATTTACATGATAAATATAGGAAAACCAATAAATGGATTGGTTTTCATCTATAGTAAGACTTATGCTTAGATATTAAAGTAGGGGAATATGTGTGATTATGGATAAGTGTTATACTTCGACATAGTCATGCTCTCCATAATCAGGTACCTATAAATGCTCAAAATAGACTTAGTCATGGCTCTATCAAATTCATGGATATGAGGATTTTGTCCTTACAAAAAACTCAAGTGAAAGATGGCATAGAGTCTCAAGATGGAGATCTAGTGGTTGGAAAAATTAGTTAGAGTAATTAATATATTTTTAGTGTCTTTAAGGGGTTTTTATTCATAACAAGATCATGGATCATCATCCTAATCACATTCTTATCTTTTAGCTTGTTGATAAACCAATGAAAAGATTTGGAGGCTACTGGGATAAATGAAGGTTATTTTGTCTATGATGTATTAACCCTGATTGGATTAAAATATGATGGAGCATTCATTGAAATGTGACATATCATTTATGGTTGATGTGTTCCCTCTCTATCTTCACCTTTCTTATATACCTCTTATTTTCTTTCGCATTATAACTCTCTCTCAATTTTTTTGACTCTCTCCAGGACTCTCTAATTTTGAACAAGAGACTCTCATTTGATAAGGCTAGACCCTATCAGAATTTGTATGAAAGACCTCTTGAATCAATAAAAACTTTATTTACCTATCTCTTTCATGTGAAATTTGTTTAGCAAGCTTGTGCATGATGGCATTACGAAGGAGAATCTTACATATTGCATTACGAAGGAGAAACTTACATATTCGTTGTCCTTATTTCTTGCCTATTTTTAGGTATTTTCAAGTTAGTTTCAAGTTTGGTCTTGTGTTCTTTTTGAAATTCATAGATTCTTAGTGCGAGTCTTAGAATTCCTCTTTGCTTCACTAATTTCTTGGTGAACCTAGTTCATGAAATACTTACGTAAATTAGTTGGTTTCTGAGATTGTGTGAGCTAAAATTATCTTATGTTGATCTAGTGTGGGTTCAAGCATATAAATGTCTCATTTAAATTTTGTGCATCACCTTGTTATCTTTATTAAGAGCCCTATTTCCCCCTTTCTAACTCTTTTAATAGTATTATAATTATTATAGGTGATCCATCAAGAGGAAATTAGCCTTCTCCAAAGGTTCAACCTCACTATAGGATACCCTCAACCTAGGGTTATTCCCATTTTGTAGCTTAATTGGAGATAACCTAAATAACCCTCTCCAAGGGTGAAAATTGATGTTACAATAGGAACATAGGAATTTAGGTTATTCCTAAGTTGGCACATATTTGAGACTATTGTTCCTAAGAAGATATGTTAGAAGTGACGTAGCTCTTAAGAGTCTACCAAGATGTGTTCCCTATAAATTCATAGAGGTTGAGGGGGTGGATCTTTCCTTAGGGGAAATTCACATTGAGATAAAGGAGTATTCCAGGCATATTAATAAAATACTCTATCATTTAAATCCAAATATGAAGCTAAAAGTGAATGTCGATCTAGACTGCATGCAAAAAGTTGGTATTATATTTCATGTGGAGAAACCTGGCTAGGTTATCCCCATGGTCATACAGCCAAAGAAGGCTGGTGAAATATGAATCTATAGTGACTATCATATTTTGAGTGAGGCATGTGTGAATAATTTTTTTCTTATCCCATTCACTAATGAATTTTTAAAAGAATTCATAGGCCATGAACTATATTCCTTTATAAATGGATTCAGTGGATATCATCAAATCTTGATCACAAAATAAGATAGATCCAAGACTAATTTTTCAATAGAGTGGGGTTCTTTAGCTATAATTTAATGCCATTTGGTTTGAATAATGCACCTATGGTTTTATCTAGAGTAGTAATCACTACATTTAATGACTTTATCCATGACTTTTTGGAGGTCTATCTAAATGATTGGGCAGTATTTTCATTGTTTATAAATCATTTGTCTAAACTATGATTGATGTTGAATAAATGTAGAGCATTATGCCTAGTGCTCAATATAAAAAAATGATTATTTTTTTACACCATTTAGGGTTTTGTTAGGTCATGTAGTTTATGAGGGTATACTAGTAGATCAAGTTAAGATCATAGTAATTGTGGGAATGCTACCACATATAAGTTTGATAGAGGTGAGATATTTTATTTGCCATATATGATACTACATGAAGTTCATTAAGTGTTATGCATCTATATCTACCCATTTAAAAAATTATTACAAAAAGGAACATAATTCATATGGATAGAAGAATGCCAAGTTGCATTCATTGACCTAAAATAGAGATTGGTGATTGAACCAATTTTGATATTTATATATTGGAGTAATTGATTCCATGTGCATGTGGATACATCTAAAATCATATTAGGATTTATATTACTATAACTAGGCAAAGGCAGTTTCGATCATCCAATCCATTTCATAAGCAAAAAATTATCTACTACTAAAAATAATTATACTACAACTAAGTGAGAGGTCTTGGAAATAGTGTAAAAATTATAAAAATTTTGGCATTATCTATTTTCCACACCCTTTAAGATATTTATCAATTAGCAAGTATTGCAATACCAAGTCAACAAATCTTTACTAGGAGAATGCATATCACAATGGCTAATGATCTTTCAAGAGTTATAGTTTAGGATCAATATCAAACTAGGATGAGATAATATGGGTCCATACCATTGATTTGACTCTATAATGATGAAAAATCAAAAGTTGAAGATGAGTCTCTTGGTACACACTCATTTCATGTGTCTATAATTTTAGAGCAATTAGAGGAAATTGTATAGTTTCTAGAATAGGGGACATTTCATGAGCACTATAACAAAAAGGATAGGAAATAATTGATTGTTAAGGTCCTTCCATACATTGTTGTTGATGTATTTATTTACCATTTAGGAAAGGATGAGATTATATGCAAAGTTTCACTATAAAATGAATGGCCTCAAATATTAGAATAGGCACATTAGGGGATAGTTAGAGGTCACTTCATAGGAGATGTCATTGTGATAGAAGTCTTATAGAGTGGTTTATGGTGGCCCTAGTTATTTTAAGATGCTCACAAAGTTTCACAATCATGCGATGCATGTCAATGGATGAGTAAACCAAACCATAAATAAAAATTGCCTTTACAACTAATTCTTACACAACAACCTTTTGAACAATGGGGAATTGATTTTGTGGGGCCTATTAATCTACCTAGTAAACACAGTCATGTAAGGTATATAATTATTGAAACATACTAGTTTACCAAATGGGTAGAAGCTATTATGATGACCAATTATGGTGTAAAAGATACAATAAAGTTATTGTATGAGAACATAATTACCTAATTTAGTTTTCCAATAAAATTGATAAATGATAGAGGTATGCACTTTTTGAATAAAATGATAAAGACTCTCACAGATGAATTCTTAATACCATAATCCACATGAAAATGGCCAAGTTAAGGCTACGAACAAAGTACTTGGTTTATGATGTTCAATGAGATGATTAGAAGGATTGAATTACTTCATTAATATGGTAGTATCACACACACTATAAATGTGCAACAGGTTTCACCCTATTTTAATTTGTCTATGATTTAAAAGTTGTTATGCCCATGTAGTAAGTTGTACCTAGTCTGTGAATCAAAATCATTATGTGTATGGATGACCAATAATATTTGATAAGTTAGATATTTGAGATAAATTAAATGGTAAAATATAGATACAGAGCATCTTAGACATAGGAGGTGAATAAGTACATTCAAAAATCTTGACATGATAACAATATGTGCATGAAGGAGTTTCATGTGGATTACCCAGTTTTACTTTATGACAATCAATTTAGAACCTTCTCAGGTAAGCTCCATATCATACAGAAAGGTCCATTTATCATTGATTATTTAACATATAAAGGGACCATGGTATTAAAGGATTTATAAGGCACCATTCTACCTAGAAGGGTGAATAGTAGTAGGCTCAAACTCTACCATCAGTAAGTTGTGTGCCCAAGCATAATTAGGTGCTAAATCATACCATTTTAGATTAAGATTTGCTTCAATTATGTTGTGTGGATTTGGATTATTTATTTGAGGTTATATGGATAGATCTGAAGTGTGTATGGTAGTTTTATGATTTGTAATTTGATACCATAGTAGAAGAGTGCCATTAATAACATGAATGGTGTTGACAAAAGAGAAATCATGTTTAATGGGATCTAGTGTGTCAAAATTTAAGTCTAAGAAACACATGAGTGGTGACATCTTAATTAGATAACAAATAATAGTTCATTAGGGTGGATTAATGACAAATATAATGGGAGGGGTCAACATCATGAAAAGAATAATCATGTACAGTGAGTAAATGGCCAAGTAGATAGTCACATCACTCAATCACTCATTTATACAAGGGATGTTAGCTCAGCATAAAACATGCCAACCTAAAAAAAGGAGATATTACTAATTAAAATCAAGGATGTCATGACACATTTAAATTATTGGGATTTAAATGGGTGCATGAAGATCTATAAATTGGGTGTCTGGCTACTTGCATCATCATTTTACACTATGTAGACCCTTGAGCATAGCACATAAAACCTATGATGAACTTCCCTTTTGTGCTAGTACCTATGAAGAATTACCTTGCAAGTTAGTATTTGTGATTAGTAACTTTTGAGCATAGTACATTATGATTTATAGAGCTTACAAGATGCTTGTCTATGATCTTTATCAGTTATGGTGAGGACTCACTATTACACAATAAGAAGACATCAATATTGGAACTAATCTATAGAAAACAAAATTTATATACCTAGATGCATATCCTTATATTAAGCTCACCGAAGAACAAATCTTTCCCATATAATAGTTTAAGGAGCACAATAGTTAGCAGTTACACCAGTCCACCAACTCCACAACATGGATCTCAAATGGTTGATTCAATTTCCTATATTTCTGTAATTAGGAGATATTATGGAGTTATTTCTAGGCTTATATAATCAAGGGAAGATTTATCTTTCCTCAGACATCACCATCAATGTCAATGAAGTTGTCATGGTGTGTGTAACTAGACTATTGACATGCAGAAGGCCTCTAGGTCCCTATAAATCCAAAATCCCACCTATTGTACCCAAAATCCATGATGCTTGTGTAAGATACCATCAAGGGATATCACTGGAAGATATCAAAGATGAGCCATTGTGCATTCTTATTGAATGCATAACTAACAGGTTTTGGTAAATAACCAAGGCCACCAAAGAAGTAACCAAAGGCATTATTTATGTCACCCATTGCATGGTCAACCTTAGTGAAAAATTTAACTAGATAAATTTATTATTATTTGAGGTCATCAATAACATTGATAAAGTCATGTCCTTTATGAAACAAACATTTTAGTACCAGTTCTTAATTTTTTTATTGGTCTTTGTGCAATAAAAGTCTCCAAAGGGCATTATTTATCTAGATGTTGACTATTTTCTAAATGTTGCACTTTAGAATCTCACTTAGAAGTGACAAGAGAGCACTTATTTTTATTATCAGTGGTTGTTTAGCACCTAATGGAATGAACTAGTCAAATTGGTTTTCAGAAACCTGTGCATCCTTCCAAATGTCAAGAAGTATTTGGGGTAACATGTGATGGTGACCAAAATTACATAAAGAATGATCATCTAAGTTTATGAATTACCTAATGCCCTAGGTATGCCTCTACTATTTTTCATTGGCATGACTATTGTGCAACACAATATTCAAAATCATAAGTAATTATCCTCATGTAGATCAAATCCTTTATAAATAGTACAGTTAGGTGTCACAATCACCATTATCATCAAAGTACCAATAGATGCACCATAATATTATGGGAAACACAAAACGCTCACATAGTGCAAGTCACCATTTCCACCTCAGTTTAATAAAAATATCTAGAGGACTTTGTTTGAACCTAATGTTCTATAAATTATAGCACAATCTCATTGGTCTAATATCTAGATGGATGAGCAAGAGGTATACTGCACAATGATGGCTGGCATGGCAAGATACTTGTATGAGAAGGAAGAAGAGGATTTTTTCTTCTAGAAATTATTTAGCACCATTTAGATACAAATTTGGGTGTTACAACATTTTTGGGTCAAATTAACCCCTTGTCCTCCTTATATCATTTTTGACACTATTGGCAAAGAGGAAAATTTATAGAAAATCTAGGAGGCATTATCCACTAAAGGAGGTTTTAGCATCTCTTCCCAATCACAATAATTTGATCCTATACCTAAAATTCATTCAAGGGCTCTCACATGAAATAAATGGATGTTGCAATGTTACCATCAAAAAACCAAAGAAAAAGAATAAATAGAAATTTTTTGCCATGTTTTTGCATGAGGAAGAAGTACCTATACCAGTTTCAAAAAAATTTATGCCATCATATGTCACACCATTGCAAAGGTTTGAATAGGTCAGTCTTCCACCTAGGAAGAAGAAAGACCATGTGAAGAAGACCATTATGTATGCATATATCATTTTTTCATCGTCTTCATCATTAGATGATCATATTATGGATACAAAAGAGCAGGATTTAGATGCACAAACACATGAGGATTAACAAGCTACATGTTAATAAGTAACAAAAGTATCTTAGAGATGATATCGGTAGGAGGATAAATTTTGTACTAAGGCTAAGGATGAGATAAATTTTAAAATCCTAGGAAGCTCAATGCTTATAGAAAACACAAGCATAAGAGGAAACATCTAATTAGTGGAAATAATTAGAATAAGAAAATCTAGTTATGACCCAAAGAAATGAGGAGGATAAGCACATAGAAGAGGCCATAGAAAAATAAGTAGCCATAGAGAAGGAAACACAGGAGAAGAAGCAACAAGAGGATGCAACTTGCATTACCTCCTAGACATAAAAATAAGCTGAGGAGGCTAAAGTGCAAGATAAATCCATAGATGAATCCTAATATGCATCATAGGTACCTAAGGCTGAGACCGCATAGACATTAGCATAAGACATGCAGACCCTTGTAGATAAGGCATTGACCACACTAAAAAAACCCATTATAACAATACTATAGGATGTGAAGGCTATAGAGACTCCATAGGACCAAGTGGAGTCTATAGATACTCAAGTGTAGGATAGACAAATAGAATTTTGGAGTCTTGAAACTTTGGATGTCCCTACATTGTCCATTCAGAGGATCATTTTCTCTTTTCCCCTTGATCCACTTCAACACATTTTGGCTAGTACATCAATGACTAATTTGGTAATGGATCTATTGTCACTCAATTTTTCACCCTTGGAGAGGTATTTCAAGACTACTCCAATTGTTTGAAATAATGGGATTACCCCTAGACCTATAGGTTGTATATGGTGGGGCTAATTCTCTAGTTGAAACGGATAACTCAATAGATTTGTCTTGATTATCCTTATACTAACTAGTTAATGTATTAAAAGAGATAAGAAACTATCTAATTGCAAGGAAAATGAAATATTTGATAAACTATAATTTTTGATAAAAAATAATCATGTGTTTGCTCTTAAAAGAGGTACAACTACAATCTATTATGTACTTCAAGAGAGAGAGATTCTAACATAAGTATTTCAACCTAGAGACTATGTAAGAATAGTAGATAAGGTGAGAGATTCAAAGGATTGATAAGACACTAACGAAACTCCAAAACACTTATCTACAATAACACACTTCAATTTACTCTAAGTGACCTACAAGAAGACAATGAATTCATACCTAGGTGCATACAAGTAGGACAAGATGCAAAAACAAATAATTTTCTCACAAACATCCATCAACAACTCATTTCACACACTAAAATATGAACTTAGAAAGATTGAACCAATTTGAATTGTATTTATTAAGTCAAATATTAGTAAAAAAATATTAGGGCTTTGCCTACCTTTCTTTTGGATAGATTATAATGCCGAAACTATGCATACTTATAGCACCAATGTGTGTGTGTGTGTGAGAGAGAGAGAGAGAGAGAAATTCCACACCAATAATGGAATATTGGGGGGTTCATAATATTTATGAGGAATCATATAAATTTTTTAATAAGTGTTTCTTGATCTCCAAGTATTTTTCAAACTACCTTCAAGTCAGAAGGAGTCTGTCCTTGAGGAGTTCATAAGTCTTCTTAAAAATTAGTCTGATCTCTTATAGGAAACATCTTCATATACCTTAAAATTTAATGTATATCCATGTATAAGGGTGTAGTTGAAACTCACCAAGGTGTATGCATCATTATCTACTCTTTAAATAGGCCTTCTTGAAAGGGGGAGTTAGCTTAACTCATGAGGTGCAGTATGTGATCTTGGGCAGCAGAGGGATCATCTATTTCTTGTTAAAGAGATTTTAAATGATCACTCTAAGCCTAAAATATATAATAAACACCTATTTATGTATTTTAGGTTTCTAATTTACACCTTTTAATGCTTTTCATGCCTCTCAAATATTCACTTTAATTTTGGTTGTCTATCATTAGTTGGTAGTGAGGCCTATTTGCACATGTTAGTTCATTTGAATGGCCATGAAAATTTAATTAAACCATAAAAAAATTATCAATATCATTTTATAATACCAAATAAACACTTAATCCTATGAATAAGGCCTTCAATGCATCATAAACTTGTTGTTCTTGCCAAACTAGGTAACTAATTCTCTCAATCTTAGCACACCTCAAATTGTCTTCTTTGTACAGACCTATAGGAACAATTTCATGAGTATATGAAAGTAATTTATGAATTTATTATATATAAAACATCCCATTTTACCTTATATAATTAATTTCAAACATTCATCCATGTCTATACCCTTCAAAATCATCAAAACTAGCAAAAGAAAGGGTATTTAGTGTATCCATACAGGTGACATCAGTATCAAATATTATCTTGAGGATAAATAGAGAGATATTGATAGGTTTGAAATGTTTATAGAGACAAAAAAATACATTTGGATTATTTAAGATACAAATATTTCATATTGCATTTATCCAAGGGTTTTAGTAGGGTTTAAGACCTATTTGGGGTCTTAACAATCATCCATAAAGCACCGACAATCAATTGGCCTCATTACACTTAGATAACCTTACTTAATAACCTCCCCAATTATTCTAAATGTCTTATCTTCCCAATAAAATTGTGATCTATGGTATGAACGTATGAAGTTGCTCCTTAGGTAGTAGACCTAGTGTTCTTGAACTTGAGAGAGGTCAAAATTGGCTTTTGGCCTCAAAACTCAATATCACTACTAGGAGAGGCTCAAAAAACTCTAAATAAAATATTCATCATGATTATATATGCTTTTTGAATGGTTTTTCATCCACTATGTGCATTTGATGCATTGATCAGGGAACTTGAGGTTATAAGCATGTCATCTCCTTGGTAGCCCTCAAGGGCATTTGGGTTAAAAACTAAGGTTTTGTACAACTTTAGAGTGTATTGAGACATTTTATATCTTTATGAATTTCATAAAAGTCCTTCCATGTAATTTGGCATGCTTATTTTATGTTTTTTATTTCAAATAGACCCCTTGGTCTTAAAATTGTCCATTGCTAAAGAAGTGAGTAAGGTCTGAGATAAAATAGTGAGTATGCTTATTACCTATGTAGATTTAAGGTGATCATGGATGTTTTGGTCCACTCATGAACATATTTTTTACCAATTATCAAACTATTATCATGCCTATAGAGGCCTCAAAACATCAATTTCTCTCATGATTGGGAAATCTAGGCCAGTGGTCTGCAATATAGGTGATTGTATCTCATGATGGGGTCTTTGAACCTATATGATAGTCTCATCTTAGCACCTTGATAATTTTATATGATCAATATGGATTTTGAATATTCTTACCAACACTGTATTCAAACCTTGAAACTTCAATCTCTTTACATGTTTGAGATCCTTCTTGAAACCTTCAAATTGGGCTTACGATTCTGAGTGTCTTGCTCAGTCAAATAGTGGCACTTGCTCTATAACATCAACACCCATTTCTTAGTGAATTTTATTGTATAAAACTCATTCTCATTTATTTACTCGAAGATATACAACATTTAGTAGTGATTTTATCCTCTCTTCTATGTGTGTCATTCACATGTTTCTCAAACGGCTAACTGTAGGTGCATTCTCCCCATGACTACTAAATCATTAGGAAACCTGACATTATGAGACATTATTGAAACCTTTTAGGGGTTATTTGGGATGTGTGCTAATTTTTTAGGACCATAAATATTCTTAAAATGATCATTAGTCACATTAAAGGCTCCACCTAATGATACAAACATGTAACCTAAGCAAACATAGAGTTCTCTTCATTTACATACACTAGATGAGTTGGCATATCAGCACTAGATAAACCCTCAAACCATTTTTATAATCATACAACATTTGTTCTATAATAATGAGTTCATATTTACAATAAGATGGCCCATAAATTAAGGTGGTGGGGTTTAGAGCCTTCTCAAAATAGTTTACTTTATTATCATTTTTTCATAAAGAATAATATCTTGATCTAAATACCAATTCGATGAATCTCAATCTAAGTAGGGTCCCCATACCTGGTGAAGAGCTTAGGATCCATCTCTCTATATTTTATATGAAACAAGCATTCACACATGATCCTTTTAAAGCTACCAAGGGACCCGATGGAGTGACAATTAAATATCTTGCCATTTTTAAACCTTTGAAACCTTTCTAAATGTTCAAAATACATGAGGAAGTTAGAGAGTCACTTTTCATATTTTCACTCTTGAAGATGACCATGCAAATGATCATAAATATCCCTTTTAACCTGATTTCTCTTTTTTTGAGTGTTGAACATGTAATTTCTAACTAACTTCTAACTTTTTATAATATTAGTAACATTAGAAAACCTATTTTCATTATTTAAAAATACCACTTATATGTATCATACTTTATATTCTTCTTGGAAATGACTTTAAAACCCTTAAAAAATAGTTTCAAGTGTATAAAAAGCTAGTGAAACTAGATGACCTCATGGAGTTGACATTTAATTTGACCAAGACCCTATAAGAGCTTATATGTACTTTAGTTCACCCCCTCTAACAACTTATGCAATAAATAAGCTTTGAAAATACCCCCATTGGCCACAATGGAAATATTAACATCTCTAAATACCTTATTTTACGCTAAGAAACCTTAATTTCTTCTAGGTGACTAGAAATGGGTTAAAACTCATGATTTATCAATGTAAGGGAATGGTTAAGCTATGAAAACCTATAAACACTTCTATGATAATGGGAACATGAAACAAACTTGAACTCACAGAGGTCAAAATGTTGTCACATTTTGAATACATTCTTGGTAACTTTTTGGGACAACCTGCCTGCTAGGCTGTGAGACCAATACCCTTTCCTCAACCATTGGGTGATGGAGTCATGATAGAGAAGATTTGAAAATAAAATAGATAAAGCAAAAATATAACCTAAACACACCACACCACACAAATATATAAACCACACTATGCTCAAGGCATTTGGGGAATACTACACAATAAAGACTCAAAACAACAAACCAAAAAAGAAGGAAATAAGCAAATGTACATAAGCACTTATTCAAAACACACCACACACCTACTCATGTACATGAATAAAATTAATATCATTAGTATCAATGATTAAAATGGATCCCATTTATAGAGATAGCTAACTCTTTTACATCCATTCTTACCAATTGGAAGGAATTATTTTGATTACACTTGATGATGATGTATGGCCCACTCCACAAAGTGTCAAACTTGATGTGTATCTTAGGATTTTCTCTATCCTCATCCCACTTTATTAATATATCACCCTCTTAGAAAACTCTTGGAGTTTATTTATTATCAAATGACCTCTTCATTATGTAACATCCCCACTGGGATCAACCTAGAAATGCATGTTTTTTTTGTTTTTGAAAATAAACACATATACCAAAATAGATTACATTTTGAGAATATAAAATAGATCATATAAAGTACTCCATCATGATAATAGTAAAAAAATCTCATTACATCATAAATCAAGGATCTCTAACATCATGAGAGTATATCATAACATAAATATAGAAAGTAATTATACTATTTCAGCCATAATTAATACAAATATATAGTCACCATTGTCAATGTACACTAAGAAATAATTAAAACTCTTCATGAAAATTTTCAATAATAAGTACAATATTTATACAATGTAAAAATAAGATACATGGCTCCCGCAGAGCATAGTTCTCGAACTCATGTCTCTATATCAATCTCAAGTATTTTCTTGCTAAGTAGTACTGCTATGGGGAGGGAGAGCATCATCTAAGAATTTTTCCACACCAACCATGGACAAATGATCCCTCATACTATTCCCATCAAGAAATGGCCTTCCCTTCATAAATGAGTAGATAGTTTTGATATATAAATCTAAAGAGATAAGCAATTACCCATGTGTTGTGTGATTTCTAAACTTAACATGCAGTATATCATAAAAAAATTGATCTATTGCAAGATATCATACATACATGTAGATCATACTCATGAAATGATAATGTATCACTAAACATACTTTGGCTAAAGTTTTAAGAATATAAATATAAAATTGATCTATAGATCAATCAAATTCATACACACCACTTGATCTAACTACCTTCATCTAATATCATGATGCTAGTAAGCCAGTGAAGTCTATCTCACTCCTTACTTAGTTTTAGTAATGCAGATTGGTCAAATATAATTCAACCACAAGATTCATATAATTTACATCCTACTAGCAAAACTCAACATATAATAAAATTATACTCATGAAATGATAATGTATCACTAAACATACTTTGGCCAAAGTTTTAAAAATATTAATATAAAATTGATCTATAGATCAATCAAATTCATACACACCACTTGATCTAACTACCTTCATCTGATATCATGATGCTAGTAAGCCAGTGAAGTCTATCTCACTCCTTACTCATTTTTAGCAATGCAGATTGGTCAACTACAATTCAACCACAAGATTCATATAATTTACATCCTACTAGCAAAACTCAACATATAACATGTTATACATAAGAGTAACCATAGCATACATTTATTTCACCAAACATATGAATGAATCTTACATTATTTTCTATCCCATACTAGAAATAATGACTATAATTTTTACCACCTGATTAAATACATAATTAGCTATAGATTTAAAATAATACAATTTTTTTCCATCTTAACTACACTATGATAACCCATATTACCATAATCTAGTGTTTTTATGCATAACTACTAAGAGACATAACCAGTGAAATTAAGTAGTCACAAATTCATGGAAACCTAAGATTTTATTCAACTAATCAAGTATAAATAAGCAATTCTTAATTCATATAAAACATAGAATACACATTTCTATATTCCTAGAGTCTTATTTACATACCCTCGTAAATCTCTAATATGTATATTTATTTAATATAGTTTATAACCATGTACACACCCCAAGGTACTAATATATACTAATAGGCATGTTTACACTCATTTTCAAAAAGCACTCTGCTAATAATCATAAATACATAAATTTTTATAGCATCAAATTTCATGAGACGGGTTCCATATAACAAGTGATATCAATACTCCATAAGGTTTTTCTCAAGATGCCAGATTTACTATATTTACCTAAGGCACTATTACTTCCAAATAAGAAAGTTTATAATAAAATGTATGTTATTTCCTCATAATTTTAAATCAAACATCAATGACACCATATGTGGAACAATCTACTTTGGTTTTAGGTCAATCAAATATGGTTTATAATATATAAAGACATCACATATTTAATTGAAGGCTACGCTTTTCTAAACAAAAGCTTCCATATATATTCAATTGATTAGAGCTTCCTAATTAAATATTATAAACTAATGTTTCATAATAAATGGCAATGTCATATTACTATTAAAGATCATATTATAATTATTTTGTACTATATAAATTATAGCACTAAAGAAAATGTCTCAGGCCCACATGTATGGTTTACGAGTTAATTTTAGTAGACAAAACAATATGTCAATTCAGCATTAGTTAGTAGTTTTGGGCTTTAATAAAATTATTATTTTCCTACATATAATGATGTTAGCTATGCATTTATACTTATCTGAGTACATATCAATTTCCATCAATCCAAGTATATATGTATCCTAACAAACTATTAGAGTATGCACATAGTGACTCCATGAATTTGGTGGCCAAGTTAATATATCATGGGCTGAATATATCTATTATAAGTCAATTCAGCTAATTTGAAACATGCAATAAATTAGATACAATGATCTATACTACACACTCCTTATGACAAGTATATTATAAAAGTAACAAAGAGTTGCATCTAACTCAGGTTGTGAACAAGTTCAAGTTATATGTTGTTAATGAGTTTTATATGTTATAATTATAATTGGATATTTGTATTAACTTTTTGTTTATGTGTATATGTTAATGGATTCATATAAATACAAATATCCGTGTATATATATATATAGGCATGGATATTTGTATTTATCTGAATCCATTAACATATCCACATAAACAAAAATTTAATACAAATATCCAATTATAATTTTATATATATATATATATATATATATATATAGCCATGGATATTTGTATTTATCTAAATCCATTAACATATCCACATAAACAAAAAGTTAATACAAATATCCAATTATAATATATATATATATATATATATATATTGGTTAATGGATTCTCAAAGTTTTGATCCAATTGTTCAAGTTTTATTTACAGTGATAAAAAGTCAATGGTCTAACTACCTATGTATGTTATTTATATTCCTTTGATCACATTAGGAAATAAAATTTCATTTATGGTGTCAATATAATTTGATTCTAACATCTACCTTATTCTACAATTTATGGTTTTAAACATGACTTGAGATGGACTTTACCAATCATCATTGAGAGGATAATACATTACTCTAAAGGGTGGGTCGATGCTTCCCTAAATAGAACACCATGATGCCAAACAATAAATTGCAATGATGCCTTCCAAACTTGTAGATAAAAACTAAGTTGCATTATTTTCTATTAAGGCCACTCCATATACAAGATGGAATTTATCAAGAGTACAATGACTCATAAATACCATAAGGTTGGAATGAAACATGGTCAGTGCCAAGCAAGGAATAAATAATCCAATTAATTTGTAGGTTTACTTGCAAATCAGTTCCATTTACAATGCCAAAAAGCACTAAATCTAGATTCCCTTGTTCTAGAGATATAATTGAATCAACTTACTATATTTTATCATACTTTTTCTTTTTTATTAACATACAGTCAAGTTACCAAGCCTATAGTTGTATTAAAATTTTTAGAGAGATGACTAGTACAAAGAAATATACAGATTTTATGGATAATAACATTCAAGATTATTCCATTATCTTTTATTCAAATTTAATACATTGCCTACTTGGTCAATAATGTTGAAAGTCTTATAAAATGCTTCTTTTTTCTCTTTTTAGATATACTACACCCTTTTCCCTAATTCTCCTTAAGCTCTCTTTTTTTCCAACTCCCAAAACTCATATGACACATGACTCCTTTTAGAAAATTCCTTCCTTAATAAAATTGGTGTAACCTTTGCTAAGATTTGGATTTTTGTTTTTTTTGTTTTTAATATATTAAACTCTATTTTTAGATTTTCTAAATTTGGTACTTTCTTTTTTCTTTTCCAAATCTAGTGTGTAAAGTTTATGTTATTTTATTTCTTTGTCTTTCTTGTTTTTTCCTTTTCTAGGATAATTTTTTTCTTTTATATATTTAACACTAAATGTTAAAATTTCATGATTCAAATAAATCAACTAACATCTACAATGTTATGACAATTCGTAATTACTAATAATCTAGATTTTTAAATTTATCCTTGCTATTAATATTCTTACTAGCATTATTGATAAGACATGCCAAATATGCAAAAGAATTCATTACGATAATTATCTATACTAGCCAACTATAGAAATCAATACTCCAAAGCAAGTAATAAACACACCATAAGAAACTATTATTAATGCATTTCTACCATGTACTAACTATTGTGATATGTGCAGGGTTCTCACTAGATCTATATCAACCTCTGATGTCTCCATATACATCAACCTCTTTGATGATGCTCTCCCTCCAGCATGCTCTGAGGGATTAGTTCTCCTACATCCACCTCACAATATGCAGGTGATTACATCATATCACATGATAAATATATAACATGAAATATAACTAAAATAACACATTAATATGCTCGAAATGTGAATGTATACATTAACCAAATGACATTAAAGCAATCATGTACCATCATGTATCTATGTTATATTCTACTATCCCATAATAACATAAATCTTAAGCTTAATCAAAAAGATAACCAATATCAAATGTGTCCACTATATATATATATATATATATATATATATATATATATATGAATAGTCAAATAATTTGCTTAGTGATGAATTAGGATGCAACATCCTTCCCCTTAAAGATAGTCATCATCCCAGGTGATTCTTATTCAAATATATGTTACAAAATAAAAATATTATTCACCTAAAAATAACATAGTATAATAGTACTTAATCAAGAAAATAAATGTGGAAATCTCTTGAAGAACTCATCATAGTTCTTCCATGTAGAACTATCCTCATAGTATTGGTCCCACTAGACCTTGTACTGTGACATCTCTTTGTTACACAAATGAAGTTTGTGTGTGTCAATTACCTTGATTGGTTCTACTGTGACCACCCCAAGATCTAGAACCTATAAAGCATTCTAATCCAACACATGCATGGAATCAGCTATATATTTTTTAAGATATGAAACATGGAAGACATTATGTAAAAGAGCTAGGGATGATGGAAAATTAAACCTATAAACTAAAATATTGACCATGTCTAACACCTTGAAGGGTCCCACATATCTTGGTGATAACTTTGTAGACTTCCTGAATTTAATCCAGCTCTTTTGTGGCTTTACCCATAAAAACACTTTATCACCTACTACAAAGTGCCTTTCTATCCTCTTTACATCTATGTAACTCTTCTACCTATCATTGGCCTTAACCAATCTCTACTTGATTATTTTAACTTCATCTTCCATTTTTGAGAGCATCTCAAGTCCAAAGACTACCCTATCCACTAACCTATCCCAACTGATGGGTGTCTTGCACCTTTTCCGATAAAGTGCCTCAAATGGTACCATCTTCAATGCTAATTGGTATGATTTTTTATATGAAAACTCAACTAATGGAAGATAATATTTCCACTTATATTGTTGGTTCATGTAATACATTTAGAGAAGACCCTCAAGAACTTGATTAACTCTCTCAGTCTGGCCATCAGTCTCTGGGTGGTAAGTTGTACTAAAATTAAGTTGCATACCTAAAGCTAAATTTACATTCATCTAAAACCTTGACGTCATCTTTGGATCATGATCTGAAATTATCTTCTCTAGAAAACCATGCAACCTATACACTTCCTTTACAAATCTTTTTGTAAGGGTAGGTGCATCATCCATCAAATTATCTGGTATGAAGTGAGCCACTTTGGTTAGTTTGTCAATAAATACTAAGATCATATCATGCCTATTTTGTGACATCAGTAACCCTTAATCAAAGTCCATGTTGATCACTTTCCATTTCCATTCTAGGATATCATGTGAATATAATACTCTAGCTAGATTCACATACTTAACTTTCACTCATTGACACTCTAGACAATGTGACATATAATCTACTACATCTTTCTTGATTCCTTCTATAAATATAGTGGTCTAAGATCTACCATGATCTTGGTTACACCTATATGTCTTGAATAATGGGTATTGTATAATTACTTTATCACTATGATTCAAAGATTCTCTTGATTTGACACATACATTCATCCATTATAATGCAATATACCATCACTCTCTAAACTGAATCCTTTGTACTGAGGATTTTGAGCATTCTCAAATAATGCTTTCCTAAATTAATCATAAAAAATTTCTCATATAAATAACTTGATCACCCAATACATAAAATATCTCCTAATAGTAGTTATAGCTACTATGTACCTTATATGACTGTGGACACTGACTACTCTATTTTCCTTTCCTTTGATATAACTGATGTCAAAATCATAATCTAATAATAACTAAATCCAACATATCTAATGAGCATTCAAATTAGGTTAGGTGAAAATATACTTGAGTCTCAAAATATCTGTCTTGAGCTCAAAAGTTTTTCCCAACAAGTAATGTCACCATACTTACAAAGCATGAACAATCACTACAAACTCCAAATCATGAGGGGCATAATTCACCTCATATGGCTTTAGATTTTATGACTCATAAGCCACTACTACACCATCTAGCATAAGTAATCCTCTTAGTTTATCCCTTGATGCATCCATGACCATTGAAAATTAACAATTGGGGTCTAGAACTCTCAACACTGGCACTAATGTAAGCCTTCTTTTCAACTCCTAGGAGGCTACTTCACACTTTTTTGACCAAATAAATATATGGTTATTTCATTTCAAGGAATTAATTATATTATCTATCTTGGAAAAGTTTGGAATGAACTTCCTGTAATAGCCTACTAACCCCATGAAGCTTTAACCTCTTGCACATTCTTTGGTGCTAGCCATTCCATGATGTCTCTAATCTTCCTTAGATCTAATAAGATACTATTTACATTGATAATGTGTCCCAAATACTGGACACTTTCCTATAAAAATTCACATTTGGACAACTTGACATATAGCCTATGCTTATGCAACTATTGTAGAACCAGTTCCAAACGTTGAAGGTATTCATCTTCATTCTTTGAATAGATAAGAATATCATCCAAAAAAACTAGCACAAAGTGGTCAAGGTAATATTTGAATATGATGTTCATGAGATTCATGAATGTTGATAGAGCATTAGTCAATCCAAATTGTAATATTGTAAACTCATAGTTCCCGTATAAAGTTCTGAATGCTATTTTCGAATATCATCATCCTGAATCCTCAACTGATGGTATCCCACTCAAAGTTTAATCTTATAAAATATAGTTGCTCCACATATTTGGTCAAAAATATCATCTATATGAGGTATCAAGTACCTATGTTTTATGGTTTCCTTGTTCAACATTTTATAATTAATACAAAGTCAAAGGGTACCATCTTTCTTCCTGACAAAGACAATTGATATACCCTATGGTGACACACTTGGCCTAATCAACCCCTTAGCCAATAATTCCTAAAGTTGAGCCTTCAATTCAACCAACTCAATGGTTTTCATCTTTTATAGTGCCTTAGACTATGGTTCCAAACCAAGTATAATGTTGATATCACATATAGGAAGCAAACTCATCAACTCTTCAAGCAACACAACATGAAAATCTCTAATAAATGGGTAGTCTTCAAGAGATGGTTCCTTAGGTTCCTCCATTTCATTTATAATAAAAATAAATGCTTGGAACCCTTTTCCCTAAGCCATATTAAGCTGCATTGCAAAAATATATCTCAGCTTCAACTCTCTCTTATCACCTTGAATTTGTGTTTGATTCCTAAAATCATCAAGACACTCAACCTTATTCAGGTGACAATCAACCTTGGCTTTATGTTTTGTAAGCCAGTTGACTCCTAATATCACATCATATGATCCTACATGTGTCACATACAAATACATAACTATTGTGAATTTAGGCAACCTAATCTTTACTTTTACTAAACACTTGTCAACCAAGACTTTTGAGCCATTCCCATACTATACTGATGATGTATTTTCCATTACACTAGCTCTTAAAGTTAATTTACTAAGCATCCTAGGAGATATAAAACATTATGTGGCTCTAGTATCTATCAAAATGGAAATTAAATGGTCAAAAAAAGTACCTAATAGCTCAATAGGTAAAGCCTAATATTCAGCCTATTAATTATTGACCATTACATGAATCCACTATTGAAAACCACCCTACTGAGGATTAGGACCTTTTCCCTTTGACTTATCTTGTAGATAATCATGAGCATAATGATCCTCTTTAGAAATGAAACATCCTCCTAGTGGTAACTTCTTGTCATTCTATTAGTTTCCCTTTAAACCATCTTGGGATTCATTACCCTATTTATTGTTGTCTAAACCATTGTTGAACTTGGCATTTTGATTTTTAAACTATTTATTGGAGTCTCCACTCATCTATTTCCAATTCTTCTTCTTGAATGTTGACTTTGAATTTTTAGACCTTTTCTTGAACTTATGCTTTGCTTGTGAAAGAAACTTCAACTTATGCTTTTGTTTGACCACCTTCTCAAATACCTAGTCTATGGTGTAAGGTCTATGAACATCTACCTCTAAACCAATCAGGGGCCTCAAACTCATGATAAACTTCTTGATCCTAAACTACTCATCTCCCTAATATTGAGGTATGTACATTAGTAGTTTAGTGAACTACTCCTAATAGTCATTCACTAACATAAAACACTACTTTAGATTATGTAAATATCTGAGCTTTTGATAAAAATCAAGTTTTTGGAGCCACCATGATCTGAATAATGCCACAAACTAATCCCAAGTGGTGGTGGTCAAACTAAGATTCATTTATAACCTTTTTTTGGCCCACCACATAGCTGCCTCACCATCCAAATGGTATGCTCCCTAAATGGCCTTGGTGTCTTTAGATTAGTTTTAAATTTTTAAATACTTTTTCATCTCTATTATCCATTCCTCAGCTCTATCACCCATAATAGTCCCATGAAATTTTGGTGGACTCACCTTGTTCATGTCTTTAGCCAACTCTACAGTAACCTGAGCTCTAGCATCCTGAGTATTTTTTTGCTTAGTAGGATACTCTTCAATTTCATCTTGATATTCCTCTTCCTCATGACCATGAACCACCTACTCTAGAGTGGTAATTTGATCTCTGGTAATTACAAGAAGATAATAACCCTCTCCTAGGATGCTTAGTAATTACTCTTTATTTCACCATCCTCATTTATATCAATATAAGGATATGAAAACATTAGTAGACTCATTAGGTCTTAGAGTTCAAACCGTAACTTTGATAGCACATGTAACATTCCCACTAGGATTAACCTAGAAATGCAAGAATTTTTTTTCAAAATAAACACATATACAAAAATATATTACATTATGATAATCTAACAAAGATCATATAAATTACTCCAACATGATAATAGTAAAAAAATCACATTACATCATAAATCATGTATCTCTAACATCATGAGAGTATATCAGAATGCAAATATAAAAAGTAATTATACTAATTCAGCCATGATTGATAAAAATATACAATCGCCATTGTCAATGTGCAAAAATAAATAATTATAACTCTTCACAAAAAATTTCAATAATAAGTATAATATAATACAATGTACAAATAAGATACATGGCTCCCCCAGAGCATAGTTCCCAAACTCATGTATCTTTGGTAATCTCAAGTGTCATCTCGATAAGTAGTACTATTATGGGGAGGGAGAGCATCATCCAAGAATTTTTTCATACCAACCAAGGACCAATTATCCCTCATACTAATTCCATTAGGAAATGAGTCCCCCTTCATGGATGAGTAGATAGTGATAGTTCAAGAATTCAAAGAGATAATAAAGTACCTATATATTGTATGATTTCTAAATTAAACATGCAATATATCATAGAAAACTTGATTTATTGCATATATCCCACATACATGTAAATAATACTCATGAAATGATAATGTCTCACTAAACATACTTCGGTCAAAGTTTTAAGAATAGTAATATAAAAATTATCTATAGATCAATCAAATTCATATAGACCACTTGATCAGACTACCTTCATCTGACATTATGTTGTTAGTAAGCTATTGAAGTCCATCTCACTCCTTACTCAATATCAGTGATGTAGATTGGTCAAATACAATTCAACCATAAGATTCATATAATTTGCATCCTACTATCAAAAATCAACATGTAACACATTATACATAGGAGTAACCACAACATACATTTATTATGTCAAGCATATGAATGAATCTTACATTATTTTCTATCCCATACTAGAATTAATGACTATAGTTTATACCACCTAGGTAAATACATAATTAACTACAAAGTTCAAATAATATAATGTGTTTCCATCTTAACTACACCCTATGATAACTTATATTACCATATTCTAGTGTTTTTATGTATAACTACTAAGATCTGTAACCAGTCAAATTGAGCAGTCATAAATTCATGGAAACCTAAGATTTTATTCAACCAACCAGGTATAAATAAGAAATTCTTAATTCATAAAAAACATAGAATACACATTTTTATATTCTCAGAGTCTTATTGCATACCCTCATAAATATCTAATATGTATATTTATTTAATATATTTTATAACCAAAGTACACACCCCCAAGGTACTAATATATACTAATAGGCATGTTTACACCCATTTTCAAAAATTACTCTATTAAGAATCATAAATACATAACTTGTTATGATGTCAAATTCCATGTGATGGGTTCCATATAACAAGTGATCTCAATACTCTGCAAGGTTTTTCTCATGATACCAGATTTGTTATAATTACCTAAGGCACTATTACTTCTAAATAAGAAAGTTTTTAATAAAATGTATGTTATTTCCACATAATTTTAAAACAACCATGAATGACACAATATGTGGAATAATCTACTTTAGTTTTAGGTAAATCAAATATGGTTCATAATATATAACATCATAAATTCAATTTAAGTCTATGCTTTTCTAAATAAAATCTTTCATATATATTCAGCTAATCAGATCTTCTAAGTTAAATATTATCAATTGATGTTTCATATTATATGGAAAAACTATATCATTATTAAAGCTCATATTATAATTAGTTCATAATATATAAATTATGGCACTATAGAAAATGTCTCAAGCCCACATGTATGGTTTAAGTGTTAATTTCAGTAGATAAAATAATACATGAATTCAACATCAGTTAGGAATTTTGGGCTTTAACAAAATTATTATTTTCCTACATATAGTGACATCAGTTGTGCATTTATACTTATCTGAGTACATATCAATTTACATCGATCCAAGTATATATTTATCCTGAAAAACTATTAGAGTATGCACACAATGACTCCATGAATTTGGTAGCTAAGTTAATATATCACAGGTTGAATATATCTATTATAAGTCAGTTCAAATAATTTGAAACATGCATGAGATTAAATATAGTGATATATATTGTACACTCCTTATGACAAGTATATTACAAAAGTAGAGGAGAGTTGTGTCTAATTAGAGTTGTGAACAAGTTCAAGTTATACATTGCTAATGAGTTTTATATGTTACAATTACAATTAGATATATGTATTAAATTTTTGTTTATGTGGATATGTTAATGGCTTTAGAGAGTACAAATATCCATGCCTATATATATTGGTTAATGGATTCTCAAATTTTTGATCAAATTTTTCAAGTTATATTTATAGTGATAAAAATTCAATTGTCTAACTACCTATCTACACTATTTGTATTCCTTTGATCATAGCAAGAAATAAAATTTCATTTATGTTGTCAATATAATTTACTTTTAACCTCTACCTTATTCTTCAAGTTTTGATTTTAAACACAATAACTTGAGATGGAATTTACAAATAATCATTGAGAAGATAAGATGTTACTCTAAAGGTTGGGTCGATGCTTCCCTAAATAGAACTCAATGATACCAAATAATAAATTATAGAGACACCTTCCAAATTGGTAAAGAAAAACAAAATTACATTATTTTTCATTAAGGCCACTCCATAATACAAGCTA
Organism: Torreya grandis; assembly: GCA_037957365.1. Lineage (NCBI taxonomy): Eukaryota > Viridiplantae > Streptophyta > Pinopsida > Cupressales > Taxaceae > Torreya > Torreya grandis. Next base: position 4,446,592 of record JARHVA010000591.1, read on the forward strand.
GAATTTATAAATATTACAAAGACTCATTAATTTCATAAGGATGGAATGAAACATGGGCAGTTTTAAGTAAGTAATAAACAATCTAATTAATTTCCTAGTTTACTTTCAAATCAATTCCATGTACAGTTCCAAAAAGCACTAAATCTAAATGCCCTTGTTCTAGAGATATAATTGAATCAACTTACTATATTTGATCATGTTTTTCCTTTTTTATTAACATACAATCAAGTTACTATTGTCACCAAATCATGAACCCTAGGAGAGGTTGTTCAAGCCTCTTCCATATTTGGGCAACATGAGAACATTTCCAAGTATGTGGGTGTTCTTTTATTGGAAATGAGCCTCTAGATTTAAGGGTTATCCCCTTGAATATATCATGCACTATTTATCACTTAAAATATTACTTACTTGTGGGAAAAAGAGTTATATAAATGCATAAATTGAACCTACTCTAAAGGAGGTGATGCACCAAGAATATCTTCCACATGACCATCATATTTTGACCATGATAAAATAAAACATATAGACTAGTCTTTAAGGTTTAATGGGTTCTAATATGAGTATTTCAATATATAGGTGAGATGTGAGTTTTAACACAAGGAAAATGAACCAAAGGTAGATTTCACACTCCAAGGATAATTATAACTTGAAAAAACTTTACACAATAGACTACACTCTATATGACCTGTTAGACTAGGAACTTTTGCTCAAACATGAAAGAATAAGGGAAGGATAGAGAATTATCACTTCTCATTACCATACATCACTTGTAGGCTTAGACAATTGTTCAAAACTCAAAAATAGACTTGTATTAATGTTTAAAGGTAAAATATAACATCAATTCAGTAGTCACCATACATACTGTGGAGGTACTTTATAATAGCTCAAGAGCTATATTTATAGAAAAAAGGAAGCAAGAGAAAGGGAGCCTTGGCACTGAAAAGGATAATCAATAAGTTTGAATGTTTTAATTATATTTAAAACTAATTCTATAAATTATTCTCCTTTAGACCATTTGATTGATCCATGTCACTTCAAGTGGTTGCATAGTTACAATATTCCCTCCTTGATCTTCCTTGATGATTGCAATGGTCAGATCAAGTTGTTTCAATCTAGGCTCTGGCATCAATGTAGTAATAAAAATTAGATCAATCTATTAGGTCTTTTATCCTAGTGTTAATTATTCATAATTAGTTCTTTGTTGCATGAAATAATGAGGAGAAGGGTCCCTTTCATGTAGTTGGTCTTGGAGATGAAACCATTGAGATCTACATGTCTGTGTCAGTGGCATCCTTAGAAATGTTGGCTCTAGTTCAAACTAAACCATGCTCAAACTTAGATCTATATCTTTTATTTACCTTTCCCTATCAAAAAATAATTTTTCAACCTTTATCTAAGTCACCTAGGCTTGTCTTCATCTAATTGGCCATCAAAAATTGACTCAGATCATTGATATTTTGATTCATCTCACTCTGTTGATCCTTATTTGCATGATTAAATATTCTCAAGCCACTTTTCAATCATGTATTAATCTTGATATCCTACTATTATTCTATTGCTTCGTATACTTAAACCACATGGTGACCTCTTGAATTTCTTGACTTATTGAATTGATTACATGTTGTTAGATATGAATCCATGATTGAATGCAAGCCATTGATCTACCTAGGCCCATTCTCCTACTAGTTAAGCTCACATCATTAGATTTTCACTTGATTGATCTACACCATCAGATCCTACCTTTTGAATCCCAATGGTTATTTTTGAGGACTTAAATTTGACGTCCATGTGACCATCACTAGGATATTTGAAATTTAATGGTCATTTACTAGGGTTTAAATTTGACATCTGCATGATTGTCAATTGACATCCATGCAAACGTATTTGACATCTTTTAGATCATTAAATTCAAGCTCTAATAGATGAATATTGAGCCTAAATTTGACACTTATGTGAATGTCACTCTACTTCCCAATAATCATTTTAGACTTTGCATTTTGTCCTTTTGTTGTGGACCATTTTCCTCAGGCTATTTCTTTCAGGATTTCTACTATACATTTACTATGGGATTTATGTCTTCACCACTTCCTCTGAAGGAATTTGTACTTAGTCTTTTGCCTCAGAACAAATTCTCCAAAAGAGTTTATGCTCCTAGTATATTTTCTCAAAAGAATGTATGCCCTTGTACCTTTTGACTAAACCTTGTCATCAGGATCTTTGCTTGCAAATAAAATGTCTAAGAGAAATGAAGTCTTTGTGGAAATTTTTGTGAGAGAAGTTTCCTAAAATAATTCATACTTAGCTTCTTCCATATAACTTTTAATTTGGACAACACTTGTGACACTTTAGAACTTTTTTCTAGGACACTTTACTAAAGAATGACCCTTCGAGAAAATTATTCAAATAATTTTCTAGAAAGAAGATGACCTTTTAAGATTTTCATTTAGGGCACTTTCTTGAGAAAAATACCCTTCTATATTTTTGTATCGGACCACTTGGATGAGGAAATGACCCTTTGGATTTTTTGTTCTAGGTACTCTGTCAAAGAAATGGCCCTTCAGAACTTTTGCTTTGGACCTTTTGGCAAAGAAGTACCCTTCAAAAAAAGTATTTGGGACACTTTTCTAAAAAAAATGACCTTTCAAAAAAATGTATAGGATACTTTTCTTGAAAAAGTTCCCTTTGGGAAAAAAATTGGACAATTTCCTTGAGGAAATACCCTTCCAACTTTTTGATTTGGACCAATTTCTGTGGGCCTTATGTTTTGAACAATTTTCCCAAAATAATTTTACCTTCAGGAAAAAAAAGTAGATAATTTTCCCAAAAGAAATCTAACACTTATCTTTTGATGTGGACAATTTTCTTGAAGCAATTAGGTCTTTGGGGAAATTTGTTTCAAAACTTTTTCCTGAAAGAAATAAGTTTGAGGGATCTTTGCCTTAGACAATTTTCCATAAAAAAGTCCCCAACACTTATCCAAAAGTTAAAATATCTCCCAAGTGAAAACTTAGGCTTTTCTAGACTTGCTCTTGTAACTACTTAGCATCATGAAAATTTGCCACTTACATATATGATCCAGAAATGACCCTTAAGACGCCAAAAAACACAAGGACTAAGCTAAACCATGACCATAACTTAGAATGGCATATGAAATGACATAAAATGAGTTGAAGCATACCCTATAACATTATAAAAATCCCATATATAAGGTTCTAACTATAGGGGGTTGATCTATTTTATATTTTGAGGAAAAATGGTCAAAATCTTTGGTGATTTCCAAAGGGTGGCATGATTGATATGCCATGACCATTTTCCTAATCCTATCTATTGGGATATGGAGTGACAAGTATATAAGTTGGACATATAAATAGTCTTGAACAACACATGAAACACAAAAAATAATGGGAATAAAACACAAAGTAAGGAACTACGTAAAACACATTATGCTTCAAAAGAACTTATTGGGACATAATAGAACAAGAAAGGAAACACACACCTAACCTAATATTTACAATATAAACCTTCAGCTCTCAATAGCTTTTAAATGTATCCCATTCATGGGGATAAGCAATTCTTCTCCATTCATCCTTGCTAGCTAAAAAGAGTTGCTTTTATTGCACTTGGTGATGACATACAATCTACTCCATAGGTCATCAAATTTGGTATGCCTCCCCAATTTTTATCTATCTTCATCCCATTTTAAGACTATGTCACCTTCTTAAAATGATCTTGGGGTTGCCTTCTTGTCAAAATACCTCTTCATAAGTACTTGGTGATGCTCCATGGCTTGATGAGATTTACCTCTAGTCTCTTTAAACTCTATTAATTTTATCAATATCACCTCCATTGGAGTGTTCTCAAGCAACTCTAGTTGATGTGCTAACTCTAAGGTAGGCAACTCTTAAGAGATAGACAACTTGGCTTTCCTCCCATAGACAAGCATAAAAGGATAATTCCTTGTTAACCTCTTGGGAGTTATCCTATCAACCCATAAGGTTATCTTTAATTTGGTGTTCTAAGCTCTTTGGTTATGCTTTAAAGTTATCTTGATGATTTTGATTAGGTTCTTGTTATTAGATTCATCCAACCCATTGCCTTGAGGGTAATAGTTGGATGAAGTGCTCAAGAATATACCATTGCTATTTGCCTAATTAACTATCCTATCACTCAAAAAAGCAAGAGAATTATCTAAAATAATAGTAGGAGTGATAAACCTTGTTATGATGCTCCCATATAACTCCAAAATATCACTCTCATTGGCCTCCTTTAATGCTACTACCTCAACCCATCTTGTAAAATAGTCAGTTGTTGTGAGTATCCATTTATGACTAGCACTTGATAGGGGAATTATCATGCCAATGAAATCAAGACCCCATTACATGAAAGGTTGGTCTACTTGGATAGGATTTAGAGGAAGATATGCAAGCTTCTACTTTCCTAAAAATAAATCACATTGTCCACACTTTCTCACCCAAGAATGGCAATCCTTGAAGAGGCTAGGCTAATAATAGCTAGCCCTCATGATCTTGGTAGCTATGGTCCTTGAAGAAAAAAAACCTCCTATTGTCCCATCATATAACTTCTCAAGAAACGCTTCAGATTGGTCATTATCAATGCATCTCAATAGCACACCAGTGATGTCCCTTCTAAATAGTACATCATCCATAGATAAAATGGAGTAGATTATAATCTAAAATATCTCCTTTTTGATATATTCATATTATCAAGATATTCACCATTTTGGATAAATTTTATCATATCCTATGTCTAACTTTATGGAGATAATAAACCTACTAGTTGGGGACACTCATGGTTGACTAGAGCTTCTTCATTTGACTCATGAAGATCTGAATCTAGATGTTCACAAAGGCCCTTACCCCTTACTAGTTTTGTCACTTTGATATCAACATCATACTCCATCACCTTAGTGATCTACCATGCCCTCTTTTTATTGAGGTATTTACTTAAAATAAACTCCTTAGTGATGGGATGAGATACCATAACATGAATCTTGTTGTTTAACAACATATGTTTGAACTTCTTTAGTCCTCTTATGACAACAAGTACCTATTTCTCCATAAAGGTGTACTTGTCTTCATAATCTTCTAAACCTTAATTGAATAATGAAATTGCATGCTCCATGACCTCATCATTATTTTACATCACCATGGATGAGATAGTATCAAGGTTAGCAAATGAATTCAACATGAAGTCCTTAGTAAAATTAAGATTCACAAGGGTAGGAGCTTGTGCTATTTTTTTATTTATGGTTTCAAAACTGCTCTTACCCTCTTTGGTGTAAGAAAAGACTTGATTATTCTTAAGCATAGTTGTGATAGGTTTTTAAAAAGATGAGAAACTAGGTATGAACCTCCTTAAAAAAATTATCGTGCCCAAGAAACTTTGAATATCTTTCTTATGTAAGGGCAATAATAAGCCTAGAATAGCCTCTATTCTCTCAGGATCAATAGTCAGACCATCCTTAGAAATAATAAGTCCTAAGAGCTTACCTTCATGAATAGTAAAGATGGACTTATTTGGGTTAATAGATACTCCATACTACCTACATCTTTCAAACACTTGCCTTAAGTGTTGCATGTGTTCATTAGCATCCTTAGAAAATACTATTATATCATCTAGATAAACTATTAGCATCTCATTGATCAAAACTTTAAAGGTCATGTCCATTGCTATTTAAAAATTGGCATTGACATTGGACAGACCAAAGGGAATCTTACTATAAGCAAAGGTCCCCCATTTGATAGTGAAGGTTCTCTTAAACTAATCATCTTTATTGATTAAAATCTGGTTGTAGCCTGAATAGCCATCTATAAAAGAAACATTGAAAACCTAAAACCATCTACAAAATCTACTCCATTGAGGGTAGATGATAGTGATCTTTGAGTGACACTCTATTAATATCTCTAACTTCCACACAAAGCCTTATCTCCCCATTCTTATTTCTAACAGGCACAAGGTTAGCTACCCATGTTGAATTCTTGATGGGAAATATTATCTCAAATTCAAGGAGCTTGGTAAGGTCTATCCTCATGAGTTGTTCAACCTTGGGGTTGATGGGTGTTTGATTCTATCTAACTAGTTTAACTCTCAATTCCAACTCAATGGTATGGTGTTATAAGCTAGGATCAAATCCTTTAAGGTCCTTATATTCCCAAGAAAATATGTCATGAAACTCTCTACATAGTTTAATGAATGCTTGTTTCTCTAATGTAGAACATACCTTACCTAGTTTGAGGAGTTTATCCTTGAAGATAAATACCCTTTCATAATTATCATCTTTTGTAGACACACTCATTTTCTCCTTCCTCTTCTAATCATTCTCATTGAAGATACTTTCTAAGGTCACCAAACCTTAGCTATCTTATTGGTCCTTAGTTGCATAATCTCATCACTAAATTATTCTTGGAGCCTCTTTTGATTCCTTGAAGAAAACTAATCATCATTTTACAAAAAGCATGTAATGTGATTATCACTGTCAAACACTTAACAAGATACTTCATTATCATGTACAAAAGGTTTGATAATTATCTTGATATGAGAATGTTTTCCTTCCTCTTTTGTATTAGTTGGAGTGACAAATTGAGCTCCTATGGTAGCTAGTCTATCAGCATGACTATTTTGCTCCCTTAGGACTGAACAAATATTGAATGCATTGAATTCTTCAATTAGATCCCATACCCTATGCCTTTATTACTTAAGAAAAGAATTCTTGGTATAAATCACATTCCTCACCTGATGCACAACCAACTCACTGTCTCTATACACTTGTAGGTTCTTGATTCCTTTTATCCTTGTGCATTGAAGGCCATGAATCAGACCTTCATACTCAGCCACATTACAAGTGAAACTAAAATGAAATTTGTATGAAGCATAATACTATTATTTGGATGGAGATACCCACATAACACCATCCCCTACATCAACTTTACTTCCTGAACCATAAAATAACATCCTCCACATTTCATCATCTTCACCCTTTTCCTTGGTAAATAGAGGTGTCGGTATTCCTTCTTCATGTATACAATATACTCCTAGATCAGTTTCCTCCATGAGAGAATAATTATCTTGCTCATAAATATTAGTACCATATTTAACAAGAAACAAATCTACAATGCCTTCAATCTTAGAAGAAGTGCCATCATCTAGAATAGAATCTTTTTCTTTATGAATAACATAATTCAAATTAGAACCTATCTCAATGTGAGATTCAATATGAAACATTATAAAAGGTTATATCCTAATTGTCAACTTGGCCATGTATCTTGTTTTGAAATCTAAGAAAGACTAGTCAAATGAGAGATAGCCACCTATCTTGGCTGTGAATTCCCTTGATAAGCAAATTACAAAGTGAGTTGGGAGATCAACCATAACTATGTCCTACAAGATAGAAAAACTAAGATAGTCATGTAAGAAAACCTTCAAGCCTTTTATCATCCCTACTATCTTGGTAGGTATATCATCTAATTGAAAGACCCCTTTGTTATGTGGCTCATATTTCAGGTCCAACTTGTTAGTTACAATTTTTGGCATGACAAAAGTAGAAGCTTCACTATCAACTATGCAATTATGTATGAATTTATCACCTATAATGAGGGTGAGGTAAAATGGTGGAGATTTCTCAACCCTAGTGGATGGTCCACTAATGGTACTAGGAAAATTTGTAAGAGAAACATGGTCATGACTTTATTTGAGGTTGAGGCACTACCAAAGATAGTGGATAACTAATTTTATAGGAGTTTCTTTTGACCAAGCATATAAAGGACATGCCAAAGTGAAATGGATGTTTTATTATTCTTCAAAGAATCTACAATGTTTAAAGAAGCCATACCTACTTTTTCTTTGGCTTTTTTAGGTAGGGAATTACTTGGAATGTGAGGAATAGGAGATACCTTACCATGTTTTGACTTGTTCAAGATGTATAAGCTTTGGAACTACCATAGAAGTCTTTAAAACTATCAGACTTGTAGTTATGTCTTATTGCCTTATAAGAGGATTGGATGAGCCTGTGGCTATGTTTTTTCCACCTCCTAGAGCCTTCCTCTTATCCCTTGTATTGTCTTCAACAAAGGCTCCTTTATTTAACACAAAATTATCTTCAACTAGAAATTTCGTGAATATCTCTCCTTGAGGTTGTCAACCCTCATTAACTTGTATCATTATCTCATCCTCATTTGATAGAAGGGGAGTAACTACCCCTTGAGCCACCATAGCTTGTTTTCCATTCTGATTGGCATCCATGAATTGGTATTGCTACCAATCTTCCCTTATACCAAATTATTATGAATTGGTACCATCTCCTTCACATTGGTGGTACAGTTAGGATTATATGCATCAGTAGGCCTATTTGATTGGGTTACCATTGGCCTCTTCTTCTTCCATATTGTTGACCATACTATTGTTGATAGGGGTAAGGGTTTTTATAGGTACCTTATCACACATTAGCTTGTCTATTTTAAGCCTTTAAGGCTAGGAACTTTGCTTTCCAATCAACATTACCTTATGTTTTCCTAGGAGCTACCTTAGTTTTGGAATTGGTATTCGAAACTTGGGCTACATCTAGAGTATTAGTAAATCATGAGACAAAAGAGGCATAGACACTTTAGGTGGAAATCTTCCATCTTAGATGAGATTATTTGTATCTTTGATAAAAATCTCATATGCTTTTGGGAGGGTGGATCCTCCCATAGATTGAATAATGACAACAATTTTAGTTCCAATGGGTTTCAAGTATGGAACATAAAACTAGTAAGTGGTCTCATAGGAGAAGTCAACCTATGACAAGTCTTTTGAAACCTTTCATTAAAGTCATGCATTATGTATTTAGGTCCTTTTTTATCACATTGAGTTGATGTATGAGAGAAGCATGGTCACTTTCATTTCCAAATCTGGAAGTCAACAACACTCCAAACTCATCCCATGTTGTGATGCATCCACCTTTTAGAGTCCTATAAAAATCAAGATCCTTCCCTTTAAGTGACATGGCAAGGAGTCTAATGGCAAAGTTTTCTCAAATAATATTTTGGAAACTAAAAAATTTAATAAAATCTCTAATGTGCTCACTAGGTATGACATGACTCTCACCATTGAATGTGGGCACACCTTTCATCACATTAGGAAGAATAGTAGCATATACCGAAAGTTGAATTGGATTATCAATATTGAAGGTAGGGAAAGAATGAGGTCTAGCCATGTCTCCTTATTTGAGATCTTCTTCTTCAATATCTTCAAGATTGTTAGCCTCTTCAGTCTCTTCTTCTCTAGAAAAATCTACTCATTCTTCAAAGGGCATAATAGGCAGTCGATACTAAATTGCAAGAGGAATTTAGGATGAATGGGGCGTTAATAAGATTGGATGTTCTAGTAGAGGATGACCTAGTGAGAACCATTAATTATGAAGGCACATTTTTAAAAAATGGCCTTAAACTATATTTACCATGAAAGAGTTTCCAAATGGTGAGTAGCACACCAATTTATAGTTGGTGTTTGTCAAGACTAGCATTCACCTTGACTAGTTATCTTAATGATAATTTATCCCATCAGGTGTGAGAAAACTATTGTCACTAAATCTTGTACCCTAAGAGAGGTTATTCAATCCTCTTTCATATTTGAGAAAAATATGAACATTTTTAGGTATGTGGGTGTACTTATATTGGAAATGAGCCTCTAGATTTAATGGCTAGCTCCCTAAATATATCATGCACTATTTATCACTTAAACTAATGCTTACTTATGGGGAAAAGAGTTAGATAAATGCATAAATTAAACCTACTCTAAAGGAGGTGATGCACCAAGAATGTTGAGTAGCACACCAATTTATAGTTGGTATTTGTCAAGACCAGCATTCACTTTGACAAGTTATCTTGATGGCAATGTGTCCCACCAAGTGTACTAGAACTATTGTCACCAAATATCCTAGAAGAGGTTGTTTAAGCCTCTTCTATATTTGGGCCACATGAGAACATTTCTAGGTATGTGGTTTTACTTATATTGGAAATGAGCCTCTAGATTTAAGGGATAACTCCCTAAATATATTTTGCACTATTTATCACTTAAACTATTGCTTACTTATGGGGAAAAGAGTTATAATAAATTGAACCTACTCTAAAGGAAGTGATGCACCAATAATGTATTCCACATGACCATCATATTTAAACCATGATGAAACAAAACATACATACTAGTCTCTAAGCTTTAATGGGTTCTAACATGAGTATTTGAATATAGAGGGGAGATGTGAGTAGAAATAGAAGGAAAATGAAATAGAGGGTAGATTTCACACTCTAAGGACAATTATACACTTGAGAAAATCTTTACACACTCGACTACACTATATATGACATGTTAGACTAGGAAATTTTTCTCAAACATGAAAGGATAAGGGAAGAAAGGATAGAGAATTATTATTTCTCATCACTGTACATCACTTATTAACTTAGATAATTATTTAAAACTCATAAATAGACTTGTATTAATGTTTAAAGGCAAAATATTAAATCAATCAAGTAAGGCTTTGCCATACATGGTATGGTGGTACTTTATAATATCTCAAGAGCTATATTTATAGAAGAAAGGAAGTAAGAGAAAGGGAGCCTTAGCACTAAAAAGGGGAATCAATCAGTTTGAATGTTTGAATCATAGTTACAACTACTTCTACAGATTATTCTCCTTTACACCATTTCATTGATCTAGGTCACTTCATGTGGTTTCACATTTATAATATTTCCTCTTTGATCTTACTTGATGGTTATAATGATGGGATCAAGTTTTTTTGAGGTTGGATCTAGCATTAATGTAGTTAGAACAATCAGATTAATCTATTAGGGATTTTTTCCTAGTGCTAACTATTCTTTTTTGGTTAATCCTTATATGCAACAGTGAGGAGAAGGGTCTCTTTCATGCATTTGGTCTTGGAGAGAAACCATTGATATCTACATGTCTACCTTAGTGACATCCTTTAAAATGTTAGCTCTGATTCAAATTAAACCATGCTCAAACTTAGATCCATACCTTTTATTTACCTTTTCTCATCAAAAAATACTTTATTGACCTTTGTCTAAGTCACTTGGGCTTGCCTTCATCTGATTGGCTATCAAAAAGTAGCTCAGATCATTGATCTTTTGATTCATCTTGCTCCATTGATCTTGATTTTCATGACTAAACATGATCATGCCACCTATCAATCACACATTGATATCAAAATCCTGATATCAATTTGTTACTTTATGTGCTTACACCACATGGTGACCTCTCAAGCTACTTGACTCATTGACTTGCTCATATGTTGTTATATCTAAATCTATGATTGAATGCAAGCCATTGATCTACTTGGGCCCATTCTCCTGCTAGTCAAGCTCACACATTTGTATTTATACTTGATTGATCCACACCATCATATCCTACCTTTTTAATCCCAATGACTATTTTCTAAGACTTAACTTTGATGTCTGTATAACCATCACTAGGATATTTGAAATTCAATGGTCATTTACTAGGGCTTGAATTTGATGTGTGTATGATCATCAATTGACATTCACATAGATGTATTTGATGTCTTATAGACCATAAAATTTAATTTCCAATGGATTAATTATGAGCTTGAATTTTGACACTTACATGTATGTCACTCTGCTTCCCAATAATTCTTTCAAAGTTTGTATTTTGGCCTTTTGTTACGAACCATTTTCCTTAGGTTATTTATTTTAGGCCTTTTTCTAGACATTTTTGTGATATTTTTGTCTTAACCACTTCCTTCAAATTAATTTGTACTTTCTTTTTCCTTAGAATAAATTCTCTAAAAGAATTCATGCCCTTGAAAAAATTATCCTAGATAATTTTCCTGAAAGAATTTTTGCCCTTGTACCTTTTAACTGAACCTTGTCATCAAGATTTTTACTTGTGAAAAAAATGTCTAAGAGAAATGAAGTCTTTGAAGAAATTATCATGGGACAATTTTCCTAAAATAAATCATACTTATCTTCTTCTATGGAACTTTTGATTTGGATGACACTTGTGAACCTTCAAAACTTCTGTCTACGACACTTTGTCAAAGAATGACCCTTCAAGAAAATTGTTTGAATAATTTTCCTAAAAGAAGATGAAATTTTGGGCTTTTCATTTAGGTCACTTTCTTGAGAAACATACCCTTCAATATTTTTGTATTAGATCACTTGGCTAAGGAAATGACCCTTTGGATTTTTTGTTCTAGGTACTTTGTCAAAGAAATGGCCCTTCAAAATTTTTGCTTTGGACCTTTTGGAAAATAATTACCCTTTAGAAAAAGTTTTTGGGACACTTTACTAAAAAAAATACCTTTCGGGAAAATTTATAGGACACTTTGCTTGAAAAAGTGCCCTTCGAGAAAATTGTTCAAACAATTTGCCTGAAGGAAATACCCTTTGGGCTTTTTGATTTGGACTAATTTCTATGGTCCTTGTGTTTCAAAAAAAAATCTTGAAAGAATTCTACCTTCATAAAAATTGTGTAGATAATTTTCTTAAAATAAATTTGACACTTTCCTTTTGACGTAGACAATTTTCTTGAAATAATTAGGTCTTGGGGAAAAATTATTGCAGAACTTCTTCCCAAAAGAAATAAGTCTATGGGATCTTTGCATTGGACAATTTTCTTGAAAAATCCCTAACACAGCCAAAAGTTGAAATATCTTCAAATTTGGATTTTATAGACTTGCTCTTGTAACTACTCGACACCATGAAAATTTTCCACTTACATATATGATCCAAAAATGACCCTTAAAATATGAAAAGACACAAGAACTAAGCTAGACCATGACCACAACTTAGAATGGCATATGAAATAACATCAAATGATCTAAAACATAGAATATAAAATTATAAAAATCCCTTATAAAAGGTTCTGACTATAGGGGTTTGATCCATTTTGGCCTATGGGTAAAAATGGTCAACATCTTTAGTGATTTCTCAAGGGTGGCATGCTTGATATGCCATGACTAGTTGCCTAATCTTGGCCATTGGGATATGGAGTCACAAGTATATTGGTTGAACATATAAACTACCTTAAACAACACATGAAACACAAAACATAATGGGAATAAAACATAGAAAGTAACTAAAAAAAACACACTATGCTTCAAAAGCACTTATTAGGACACAATAAAATAATAAAGGAAACACACACCTAACCTAATATTTACAAGACATACCTTCAGTTCTCAATAGCAAGGTTTTAAATGTATCACATTCATCAGGATAGGTAGTTTTTATCCATTCATCCTTGCTAACTAAAAAGAGTTACTTTGCTTGTACTTGGTGATGGCATATTGTCTAATCTATAGAGCATCAAATTTGGTATGCCTCCCTAGTTTTGCTCCATATTCATCCCATTTCAAGCCTATGTCACCTTCTTAAAATGATCTTAGGGTTGCCTTCTTTACAAAATGCCTCTTCATCAGTCCTTGGTGATGTTCCATGGTTTGATGAGCTTTACCTCTAGTCTCTTGCAACTCCATTAATTATGTGAATCTCACCTCCATTAGAGTGTTCTCAAGGAAATATAGTTGATGTGTTAACTCTAAGGCAGATAGCTCTTGAGAGATAGACAACATGGCTTCACTCCCATAGACAAGCATAAAAAGAGAATTCCCTTTTGACCTATTGGGATTTATCCTATCAGCTCATAAGGCTATCTTTAATTTGTTGTACCAAGCTCTTTGGTTATTCTCCAAGGTTATCTTTATGATTCTAATTAGGTTCTTGTTAGTAGATTCAGCTAACTCACTACCTTAAGGGTAATAGTTGGATGAAGTTCTCAAGAATATACCATTTCTATTTGCCTAATCAATTATCTTAGGACCCAAAAAAATAAGAGCATCATTTGAAATAATAGTAGGATTTCCAAACCTTGTTATGATGCTCCCATGGAACTCCAAGATAGCACTCTCATTAGACTCCTTTAATGTTACTACCTTAACCCATGTTATAAAATAGTCAAGTGTTGTGAGTATCCATTCGTGACCAGTACTTGATGAGGGATTTATCATTCCAATGAAATCAATACCCCATTACATGAAAGGTTGGTCTACTTAGATAGGCTTTAGAGGAATAATTGCAAGCTTCTACTTTCCTACAAAGAAAACACATTGTCCACACCTTCTCACCCGAGCATGGCAATCCTTGAAGAGCTTGAGATAATAATAGCCAGCCCTCATGATCTTGGTAGCTATGGTCTTTGAAGATAAAGGACTTCTTGCTATCCCATCATGGAAATTCTCAAGAAACACCATAGACTGGTCATTATCAATGCATCTCAATAACACACTATTGATGTCCCTCCTAAATAGTACACCATCTATAAGACAAAAGGGAATATATTTTAATCTAAAATTTATCCTTTTTGATCTATTAATATTATCAATATCCATACCATTTTGGATAAATATGATCATATCATGTGTCCAAATTTGTGGAGGCAATGAACTAGCTAGTCATGGACATTAATGGTTTATTAGAGCTTATTTATTTAACTCATGAAGATATGAATCTAGATGTTCACAAAGCCCTTTACCCCTTACCAATTTTTTCACTTTGATATCAACATCATACTCCATCACCTTAGTGATCCACCCTACCCTATTTTCACTAAGGTCTTTGCTCAAAAGAAGCTCCTTGGTGTTGGGATGATAGAACATAACAAGAATGTTTTTATTTGACACTATATGTCTTAACTTCTTTACTCATTTTATGATATCAAGGACTTGTTTCTCCATAAAGGTATACTTAACTTCATAATCTTCTAAACCTTGACTAAAAATGCAATTGGTTATTCCATGCCCTCGTCATTCTTTTACATCACCATGGCTGAGATAGTATCAAGGTTAGAAAATGAATACAACATAAAGTCCTTATTAAAATCAATATTTACAAGGGATTCTATAATTACTTTCTTTATGGATTCAAAACTACTCTTACCCTCTTTAGTCGAAGAAAAGACTTGATTCTTCCTGAGCATAGATGTGATAGGTTTTACTAAAGAGGAAGAATTGGGTATGAACCTCCTAAAGAAATTTATCTTTCCCAAGAAAATTTGAATACCTTTCTTATGTAAGGACAATTATAATCCTATAATATTCTCTATTCTCTCATAATTGATATTCAAACCATCCTTAGAAATCATATGTCTTAGGAGCTTACCTTCATAAAGAGTAAAGATGCACTTCTTTGGGTTAAGAGATACTCCATACTACCTGCATCTTTCAAACACTTTCCTTAAGTGTTGCATGTGTTCATTAGCATCCTTATAAAATACTATTATATCATCTAGACAAATTAGTAGCATCTCATTGATCAAACCTTTAAAGGCCATGTCCATTGCTCTTTGAAAAGTGGCACTGGCATTGGATAGACCAAAGGGAATCTTCTTATAAGTAAAGGTCCCCCATTTGGTAGTGAAGCTTGTCTTGAATTGATCATCTTTATTGACTAAAATTTAGTTGTAGCTTGAATAGCCATATAAAAGAGAGAAATATTGATAACTTGAAACCATCTACAAAATCTTCTCCATTAAGTGTAGAAGATAGTGATCTTTGAGTGACCCTCTATTAAGATATCTAAAGTCCACACAAAACCTTATCTCCACATTATTATTTCTAATAGGCATAATATTAGCTACCCAAATTGAATGCTTGATAGGAAATATTATCTCAAATTCAAGGAGCTTGGTAAGCTCTATCCTCATGAGTTTATCAACCTTGGGGTTGATGTGTCTTCGCTTCTATCTAACTAGTTTAAATCCTAGTTCCAAATTGATGGTATGGTGTGATATGATAGGATAAAATACTTTGAGGTTCTTATATTCCCAAGAAAATATATCATGAAACTCTCTACATATTCATATAATAGCTTATTTCTCTAATATATAACATACCTTGCCTAGTTTGAGGAGATTGTCCTTAAAGATCAAGACCCTTTCATAATTCTCCTCCTTTATAGACACACTCATTTTCTCCTTCCTCTTCTAATCATTCTCATTGAATATAATTTATAAGGTCACCAAACCCTTAGGTATCTTATTTGTCCTTAGTTGCATAATTTGATCACCTAATTTTTCTTAGAACCTCTTTTGATTCCTTGAAGAAAACTCAACCTCATTTTGCAAGAAGCATGCAATATGTTTGTCACTATCAATCAATTTAAAATACACTTTATTATTATTTACATAAGTTCTGATAATTATCTTAATATGAGACTACTTTGCTTCCTCTTTTATGGTGGTTTGAGTGTCAAATTGAGCTCTTATGGTAGCTAGTCTATTAGCATGACTATTTTGCTCCCTTGGGACTGAGTGAATATTAAATGCATTAAAGTCTTCAAAAACATCCCATAACTTATGTATGTATGACTTAATCAAAGGGTTCTTGGTATCAATTACATTCCTTACCTAATGCACAACCAACTCACTGTCTCAATACACTTGTAGGTTTTTGATTCCTTTTCTCCTTGCCCATTAACAACCATGAATCAAACCTTCATACTCAACCACATTACAATCGGAACTAAAATATAATTTATATGAATCATAATATTATTGTTTATATAGAGAGACCAAAATAACACCAACCCATGTACCAACTTTACTTCTTGAACCGTTAAAATGCATCTTCCATAGTTCATCATCTTCACTCTCTTCCTTGGAAAGTAGAGATTTTGGTATTCCTTCTTCATGTATATAATTTACTCCTAGATAAATTTCCTCCATGAGAGCATAAGGATCTTTCTCATAAGTATTAGTACCATAGTAATAAAGAAACAAATCTGCAATGCCCTTAAGCTTATAATAAGTTTCATCATCTAGAATAGAATCCTTTTCTTCATGAACAATGCAATTCAAATTAGAACTAGTCTCAATGTAAGGTTCAATATGAAACCTTGAAAAAGGTTGTGTCCTAATTATCACATTGGCCCCATATATTTTTATAAAATCTAGTAAATACTAGTTAGCTAAGAGATAGCCACCTATCCTGGCTATGAAGTCCCTTGATAGGTAGATTAGAAAGTGGGTTGGGAGATCAACCACAACTATGTCTTGCATGATAGGAAAACTAGGACAACCATGAAGAAAACCTTCAAGCATTTTATCATTACTACCATATTGGTAGGTGTATCATCTAATTGAAGGACCCCTTTCTTATGTGGCTCATATTTTAGGCCCAATTTTTTAGCTATAATTTTGGGCATGATAGAAATAGAAGTTCCATTATCAACTATGCAATTATGTACCAATTTATCACCTATAATGAGGGTAAGGTAAAATGGTGGAGGTTTCTTAACCATATTCAATGGTTTAATAATTTTAATAGGATTATTCATAAGATCAACATGGCCATGACTTTCATTTTAGGTTGAGGCACTAGCAGGCATAGTGGATAACTAATTTTACAGGAGTTCCTTTTGATCAGGCATCTGAACGACATCCCAAAGAGAAATTAATGTTTTAGTATTATTAAAATAATATATGATGTTTAAATAAGCCATACCTACTTTATCTTGAGATTTTTTAGGTAGGTAATTACTTAGAACTTGAGGAATAGGAATAGACCTTACCATATTTTGACATGTTAGATAGAACTGTCATAGAAGTCTTTAAAACTGTCACACTTATAGTTGTGTCTTATTGCCTTACACAAGGATTGGATGAGCCTATGGTCATGCTTCTACCACCTCCTAGATCCTTCCTCTTATCCTTTTTATTATCTATAATAGAGGATCCCTTATTTAGCACAAAATTTTCTTCAACCAAAAAATTGGTGATCTCTCCTTGAGGTTGCCAACCCTCATTAACTTACATCATTACCTCATCCTCATTTGATAAGAGGGGAGTAACTACCCATTGAGCTACCAAAGATTATTCTCCATTCTGAATGACATCCATTAATTGGTTTTGATCTTAATCTTCCCCCTACACCAAATTGCTATGAAGTGGTACCATCTCATTTGCATTGGTGGTAGAGTTAAGATTATATACATTAGCAGGCCTTTTGGGATTAGGTTGTCATTGGCCTCTTCATTTTCCATATCATTTACCATACTATTGATAATAGGGGTAAGGGTTCTGATAGGCACCTCATTTCACATTAGCTTGTTTATTTTGAGCCTCTAAGGCTAGGAACTTTGCTTTCCAATCAACATTACTTTTGGCTTGCCTAAGAGCCACCTTAGTTTTGGAATTGGAATTAGGAACTTGGGATACATTTGGAGCATTAACAAAATCATGAGACAAAGGATGCATAGACACTTTAGGTTGTAATCTTTTAGATTTAATGAGATTATTTTCAACTTTGATAGAAATATCATATGCTTTATGGAGGGTGGATTCTCCCATAGATTGAAGCATGATAGAAATTTTAATCCTAATGGATTTCAAGTAAGTAGCTAACACAAAACTATTAGGTGGTCTCATAGAAAGAGACAAACTTTGCTAAGTCTTATAAAACCTTTCATTGAATTCATGCATTATATTTTTGGGTTCCCTTTTTATCATGATGAGCTGATGTATGAGAGAAGCATGATCACTTTCAATTCCAAATATAGAATTCTACAACACTCTAAACTCATCATATGTTGTTATGCATCCACCTTCTAGAGTCCTATACTAATCAAGATCCTTCCCTTTAAGGGACATGGCAAGGAGTCTAATGGTGATGTTTTCTTAAACTATATTTTAGAAACTATAAAATTTATAAACTTCTCTAATATGCTCACTAGGTGTGACATGACCTTGACCGTTGAATATGGGCACACCTTTCATGGTGTTAGGAGGAACGACATCGTATACTGGAAGTTTAATTAGATTATTTATTATTGAAGGTAGGTAAAGCATGAGGTTTATCCATGTCTCCTTATTTAATATCTTCTTCCTAAATATCTTCAATATCCTTAGCCTCTTCACTCTCTTCTTCTCTAGCAAAATCTACTCATTCTTTAAAGGGTAGATTAGGCAGTGGATACTAAATTGCAAGAGAAATTTCAATTTGAATGGGGGGTTAATAGGATTGGATGTTATAAAAAAGGATAACCTAGTGAGAACCATGAATTATGAAGGCATATTTAAAACAAATTGCCTTGAACTAAACTTACCATGAAGGAATCACCAAATGTTGAGTAGCACACCAATTTATAGTTGGTGTTTGTCAAGACCAGCATTCACTTTGACAAGTTATCATGATGACAATGTATCCCACTAGGTGTGCTAGAAATATTGTCACCAAATCTCCTAGAAGAGGTTATTTAATCCTCTTATATATTTGGGCCACATGGGAATATTTATAGGTATGTGGTTGTACTTATATTGGAAATGAGCCTCTAGATTTAAGGGCTAGCTCCCTGAATATATCATGCACTATTTATCACTTACATTACTACTTAATTATAGGGAAAAGAGTTAGATAAATGTATAAATTTAACCTACTCTAAAGGAAGTGATGCACCAATAATGTCTTCCACATGACCATCATATTTAAACCATGATAAAACAAAACATACAGACTAGTCTCTAAGCTTTAATGGGTTCTAACATGCGTATTTAAATATAGAGGTGAGATGTGAGTAGTAACAACAATAAAATTAACCAAAGGATATATTTCACACTCCAAGGACAATTATACACTTGAAAAAGCTTTACACACTAGACTACACTCTATATGACCTATTAGACTAGGAACTTTTACTCAACATGAAAGGATAAGGGAAGGAAGGATAGAAAATTATCACTTGCCATCACCATACATCACTTATAGACTTAGATAATTGTAAAAAACTTAGAAATAAACTTATATTAATATTCAAAGGTAAAATATAACATCAATCAAGTAGGGCTTCACCATATATAGTGTGGTGGTACTTTATAATAGCTTAAGATCTATATTAATAGAAGAAAGGAAGCAAGAAAAAGGGAGCCTTGGCACTAAAAAAGGGAATCAATTAGTTCAAATGGTTGAATCATAGTTATAACTACTTCTAAACATTATGCTCCTTCAAACCATTTGATTAATTTGGTTCACTTCAAGTGGTTGCATAGTTACAATATTCCATCTGTGATCTTCCCTGATGGTTGCAATGGTGAGATTAGGTTGTTCTAAGATGGGATCCAACATCAATGTAGTTATAAAAATTAGATCAATCTATTAGGGCTTTTATCTTGGAGTTGACTATTCTTCTTTGGTTCAATGTTGCATGCAACAGTGAGGAGAAGGGTCCCTTTCATGTAGTTTATCTTTGAAATGAAACCATTGAGATCTATGTATCCACCCCAATGGCATCCTTAAAAATATTGTATATAGTTTAAATTAAACTATGCTCAAACTTGGATCATACCATTTTTTTACCTTTCCCCATTAAAAAATACTTTGTTGACCTTTGTCTAAGTCACCTGGACTTGCCTTCATCTGATTGGACATCAAAAATTGGCTCAGATCATTGAATTGTGTATTCATCTCACCCCATTGATCTTGATTTACATGATTAAATATGCTCATGCCACTTATCAATCATGCATTAATCTCAATATACTACTATCATTCTATTGCTTCATGCACTTATGCCACATGGTAACCTCTCAAGCTCCTTGACTCATTGACTTGCTCATGTATTGTTAGATCTAAATCTATGAGTGAATGTAAGCTATTTATCTACTTGGGCCCATTCTCCTACTAGTTAAGCCCATGTTATTATATTTTTACTTGATTGATCTGCACCATCAGAACTATCTTTTAAATCCCAACGACTATTTTTTAGGACTTAATTTTAATGTTCATGTGACCATCACTAGGATATTTTAGCTTAAATGGTCATTTAATGTGGCTTAAATATTACATCCATATGAACATAAATTGATGTTTGTGTAGACGTATTTGACAT